>JANAVB010033217.1:17714805-17993308 GCA_029216955.1 Iris pallida
CAATTTTTTTTTCATTTATTGGATTGCTTAAGTACTTATTGCATCCGAAAAGTCTATTATGCCCCTGTACAAACTTAAAAAATTCCTTTACTTGTCCAAATTATAATATAAACTGGTTTTCCACCGAGTTCAGTCCGAGTTCAATCACTGGAGGGACATGAGGTTGCTCGACTTGCTGGTTCAAAACGGCTGAGTTTGGCCCAAACTTGGTTGTCGATGAACTGTACGGGATTTGAGGTATTTTATACAATGTTGGATCACATCCTGTGGTCCATATTAGTTGCAGTTTTGAGGTGCTATATATTAGGTGTTTTCTAACCAAGGAGGAAGTTCGAGTACTGCAGGAGGATCGTTGGTATGACGAGCTCCTCCATTTAGTTGGGAAATGAGAGATTTGTTAGAGTTGGGTGGGGTTCGCAACCTATATGGAGAAACCCCGGAATGTGAAGAGCGTTATCTATGTGCCGGAAAAGCTCAGGGAGTGCGATAAGTGTCATTCGGAGTATCGGAGAAACTCGTGTATCAGAGTAGTGAAAATTCTGTCCAGAGTCAACTGAGTTCGGCCCAAACTCGGTCGCCCATCGAGTTCGGACCGAGTTCATTCACTGGGGGACAACATGTTGCTCGACTTACGACCTCGAAACAGTTGAGTTCAGCCGAACTCGGTTATCGTCGAGCTGTACAGGATTTGGGATATTTTATACATCGTTGGATCACATCCAGTAGTCCAAATTAATTGTGGTTTTGAGATGTTATATATTATGTGTCTCCTAACCCTAAGTAACATGCAAGAAGACTTTACAACTATTTAAGAGAGAAAGAGGGTTTGACGGTTATTTCGAAGAGATGATCATTTTCAGATAATTCATTCTCGTCGTCTTCATTTTTCGTGAGTCTGTAATTCTATTTTCTATTAAAGGATTTATGGTGATCCGTTTTTGATCGATGAGAAGCTTGTAAGAAGTCGGTGTATTTTTTATTCCATTAGTGGAGTCTTTTTAGGGTTGGACTCCGATTATCCAGTGTTTTTTTATCAGGGTTGTCCACATAAAAATCGCTTGTGTCTGAGTTTGGCTTTCTTTGTGATTTTGGTGATTTGGGTTTTGCGTTTTGCTCGTTTCTCTCGCAACTTCTTGGTTTAGGGGAAAATTTTTTGCGTTTTGTTCCCAACAATTTCACTTATAAGTGGCATAAATTCATAAGTGAATTTTTTTTTCACTTATTGGATTGCTTAAGTACTTATTGTATCCGAAAAGTCTATTATGTTCCTGTACAAACTTAAAAATTCATTCACTTGTCCAAATTCTAATAGAAATTGATTTTCCTATATATAAACCTAATCACCCATTCCTCTTCCCTTTGCCTTCCTAACAATCAAGAACTCCCCCTTTTTCGTCCAGAACAGTCCCAAAATTCGTCCCCAAAACAGTCTTATATTTTAGCATCTATCGCGACTTCGCAGGACCGTATCTCTTACCTCCAACGAACTTCAAATTATGGAACAAATTATATATGTATTTGTGCTAAACTAAATATTTTGGTATTTGTAGTACTAATATTTTGGCATGCATATTTTTGGATTATATTATCCATATGTTATATCAGAGAGCATAATGGTAAAATAACATTTATTTATAAGTGCGAAAAAAAGAACAACAAAATTACTTACAAGTGGAAAAAAGAACAAATTTTATAAATGCACTTATAAATGAAATGAAGTTAGTATCACTTATAAGTGACCCTCACTAATAAGTGGTAAAAAAACCCCTTAGAATGTGGCAAGAGTTTGCGATGGACGATTTGTTTGTTTTTGTTGTTGTTGGATATAAGGTGGGTATAATTCAGAACTTGTAAATAGAAGGGCTCCAGGAAGAGAGTGTTCTGCAGTAACTAGACTCAGTTTCTTTGTTTAGGGTAAATTATAAGGGCACATCAAAAGTTACTCAGGGCTAGCCCAAATCTGATTTTGGTTTATTTACAAGTTTGTCACTTGAAAAATTACTTAGGTCTAGCCCAACTATAGGTATATAAGTCAAATTTTTGTTTTTTTTCCTTTCTTTTTTCTTTCCTTCTCCCTTAAAAAATTGTAAACATTTTCTCTTCCAAATCTTCCAAAGGTTTGAACATAATCAAAAGAAGGGATAGACTACAACGTATGGTTTCCTATTAGGTTTACTGATCCAAATTAAGGATTCTTAGTCATATAGTATCTCCACTAGCAAAATCTATATTATATCAGAAGGGGCTTATGCTGTTAAGGTATTTGAGTCTTGGGTTTTGTTCTTTCATTTTCCACCATCTATATTATATCATATATAACATGCCTTGAATTATATGAATATTTGAAGTTAGGTATGGAATGGTGGGAAATATTCGTTTCTGACTAAAATTATGTATGGAATTGGAATTCCACCATCTTTTGATACAATTAGTCAGTTTTAACTATAAATACAAATTACAAAGTAAGTTAAAAGATCCCAAGATCTCCTTCTAGTTGCCTTGAATTTTGATTTGTAAGTGAAGCTGTCTAAATATAAGCTTGTAGAACAAAAGACTAGAGATAAAATTTATGCCTCCTAAAGCAAATGCTTCAATGCCTCTTTCTAACCTATGCATAGAAAACTCTAGTTTTGTACATCAATAGCATATATTAAGGAAATCAAATCCAGCACCCGGATGTTCTTTACAGAGAAAGCATCCCCAAAGAGGAACACAGGCTTCAGGTATTCCCCCTCCAATTGCCCCGAGTTCATCATGGCGCAGAGAAAGTGAAATGACTGTTTCTTGATAGCATTCAGCCTCTCCAAAGGCTCTTTTGGAAGCTGGTTCGTCACATACTCGACTATGTGGTCATATCGATAGCCCATAGCCAATTGGGCACGACCCACCAGAGGCTCCCCTGCTACATTAACTGGCAGATTCACTGAAGAAGAAAAGAAAGAAACAAATTAAAAGATGGCTAAAACAAAACTACTGAGTGCTTTGGCTTACATGAGCTTATGCGGCTCTATTTAAAGACGAGCTTATGCGGCTCTATTTAAAGACGAGCTTATGCGGCTCTGTTTAAAGACAAGCTTACGCGGTTCTATTTTAAAAGAGCTCATGCGGCTCTGTTCATGAGCTTATGCGGCACTGATTAGCGTAAGCTTATGCGGCTCTGTTTAGCGTAGGCCTATGTGGTTCTGCTTAGCGAAGTCTTATGCGGCCCGGTCTAGATGAGCTTATGCGGCACGACTTAGCAAGGCCTTATGTGGCACAGTCCAAAGTGAGGCTTATGCGATCTTGTTTGAGAGGGCTTCATGCGGTTCGATTCAGAAAGTCCTTATGCGGTTCGGTTCATAAAGTGCTTACGCAACCCTCATGCGGCTCGGGAGGCACACGCAGCACAGTATGCGAAGACGAAGAAGGCCCGCGCAAAAATATGCGACATAGCCATAGTTCTGAGTTCATCCTTACCAGCAATGGTGGGGTGGACGCCAGGGTGCACTTCAGGCACCATGGCGACGAGGAAGCTGCTTTCTTGCCCGCGCTGCAGCAGAGGCAAGCCTTGGAAGACTTGGAGGCCATTGTCGAGTGATGATCGGAGAAGACAAAGACAACAATCTAGGGCAAAAAGAGTTGAATATAAGAGAAAGTAAAGAAGCCCTCTGTCAAAAAAACGCTCCTATTTATAGGCAGATGGAGGGGGAGGGATATACGTGAGTATGTGTAGTGTGTAATATTAATATATATATTATATATATCTATATATATATATTATATATATATATATATGTATATGTGCGTATGCGTATGATATATATATTATATATTATATATATATATATATATATATATTTTTATTAATATTATATATATATATAATATATATATAGATATATATCTATATATATATATAATATTATATATATTATTATATATATATATATATAGATATATATATATATATATATATATATATAATAATATATAGAATATATGTCCGGCGGGCCTAGCTCTAGTGGTTAGGAGGGTTGGCTCCCCTAGCGGTGGGCTAGGTTCGAGCCCTCCCTTCCCCACCCGAGTGGCTGGGCGGCTTTGGCCGCGGCCTCGGGTTGGGGGCCCCCTTGCCGGACACCCACCCCCCCTGGCCCCCCCCCCCCCCCGGGTTACCCCCCACCCCCGGACCCCCCCCCCCCCCGGGCCCCAAAAAAAAAAAAAAAAAAAAAAAAATATATATATATATATATATATATATATATATATTTAGACGAGGTTCTCTTGGTGGAGGTGCTGAAGGGGCTGAAGGGGTAGAAATTGACGTAGGGGGAGCTACGTATGGGGAGCTACGTTGACCGCCAAAGAGTACTCCACTTTCAGACGAGGTTCTCTTGGTGGAGGTGCTGAAGGGGTAGAAGTTGACGTAGGGGGAGCTACGTTGACCGCCAAAGATTCTTTGTTCTTATTCGTCAAGTTGATATTCAAATTTTCTTTTCCCTTACGGTTGTTCTGGCGATTGCCACCACCCGATGTCTGGTGTTCGTCCCGGTCGGGGTTAGACATTTGTACCCCTAGTTGCTTGAATTTGTCGGCGCTAACTTCAGCTGCTTTAGCGTTGACAATGAAAGATGGCCAATCTTGGAACTGAGTAGATCCTGTCCACATGCTAATGATAGGCAAAAGATTTGCCTTGCAGGTGTCTATGGTGACAGCGGCTGGAGTTCCAGGAGGCATTTTCAAAGCTTCCCGACGGAACCTTTCAATGAAACTCTCAGCAGTTTCATTGTGTCTTTGTTTGATTTTATTGAGGGCTGACATAGTCATGTCGTTGATTCCCTCATAGAATCGTTCCAAGAAGATTTGCTTTAAGCCAGAGAAGGAGGTGATACAACCATCGGGCAAGCTTTTGTACCAATCGTATGCTACGCCGGCTAAACAGCCGACGAATACTCTGGTAAGAAGAGCGTCATTTGGTTGAACTTGGACAGTCATAACCTCAAAGTGGTTAATGAACTGACTGGAAGAAGTGTTGCCATCAAACAGCGAGATGGTTGGGATCTTGTACTTCGGAGGAAATGGAACTTCTTCCATTCAACTGGGTAAGGTTGCTTGATCCCCAACCACTGCAAGTTGTCCTTCTCCTTGAAGGCCTCGAATTGAGTGCGTAGGAGCTTGACAGCTTCATTGGCATCTTCCACTGATGTAGAAGGAGCAGGCTGAATCACAGTGTTAGGGGGAGGAACAGCGTGATAAGCACTACCCCCAGCACCTGACTGACTGGGTGTAGGTTGGATCTGTACAGGAGGTACTTGAGTAGATGCTACCCCCAGTCCTGTATTGACAGGTACCGACGATGCTATGATTTAGGATTTGTAGGAGGAACGGTCGGTGGTACTGTATGCTGGGCCACAATGATAGAGTGCATACTTGCGACCATTTCAGCCATGGTCTTCAGCTTGTCTTCTAGCGCAGCTATTTGTTGTTCTTGACTAGCTGAACTAGAAGCATCGGGATCTTCATTGACAACATAAGCTGTCATTCTCTAGGTACAGTGGAGGACACTGTCTGTTCTGAGCTTTCACTGTATGCATCGTAGTCGGAGAAAGAATCATCTCCTGAGTGAGAAAGAAGGGGATGACTGGAAGGATCTTGAAGATTCCTTTGACCGATTGTATCTCGGCTTCGGGATCTGGTATGTTGGAATACTCCTTCAGAAGATTCTTGGAGTAGATCCAAATACCTCTGGCTTGGCTTGCGAGGCTTGCCGTGCTTTGAGCACTTCCTACCCCCAGTGTCTCTAGAAGTCATGTTGACAGAAGCGTACAAAACTTCGTCTTCATCTTCTGACATAGGTTCAGAGTTTGAAAAGTTCAGACGATCGAAGACAGATCGTCTTGTTGTCTGACAACAACACTTGATGACAATCTTGTGATTGCAATGGTGTCCAAGTGGTTGTACTGGGATGTTGAGATGTTGTCCCGTTTTTGCTTAAGGTGTTCTCGAAGATCGGGAACAGCAACGGGATGAGAAGAAGTTCGAGGGACATGTTCTTTGACAATATTCGGAACATGGTTCCGGTTCTTCAAATGTTTTGTCCCCTGAGTGTACAGGGAAGTACTCATTTCATTGGCATAGGTGTCCGGATTCTTGATCCTGGAAGTTTGTTTTGATGCTGGTTGGTCTTCGGCATTGGTTGTTTGCGTTTCACCGAAGTTGGTCGATTGAGATAAGTGCTTAGATCAGCAAACTCACCCCCAGGGTTTCTGTCTGAGACACTAACAATTTTTCCTGTCTTGAACGGGAGATCTGAAGAGTTGGAAGATCTTGGAACTCTACCACTGGAGTAGGCAGAATACCTCTCTGATCAGTACACTTCCCTTTAGCAAGGAAAGAAGAAGAACCCTTGTTAGAGAGAGTTCTTGTACTGTCTTGTGCCGGAGCACGTTCAGATTGATCTTCTACGGTAAAAACCGAAGAAGACTGAGAAAAGACCAAAGGGCTTTTTCTTTGTTTTGTGAAGAAGGGTTAGCTAAAGAGCGTTTCCCTCTGTTGTCTTCCAAGTCATGGGACGAGAAGTTTGAGAAAAGACCAACGGGCCTTTTCTTTGTTCTGGGGAGGAGGAGGAATAGCCAAAAGACTACCCCACCCCCAGTGGATTGTGCAGGAGCAGCAGGGTGCTTGAGAGGAGGAGCAGAGCTTTTCCTCTTGTTGTGAGAAGAGGAGAGATTAGCCAAAGGGCTGTCTCTCTTGGATTGTGCAGGCACAGCTTGCGCATGGGTTGATGGCGCACTAGCAGATTGCGCAGGAGGAGTTCTGGCAGAATGTCTTCTGGCCCAGTCACAGTGACTTACGCAGCAGGAGTCTTGTTGCCAGAGTGTTTGTGTTGCACTCTGGTTGCTGGAGTAGTGGACTGCGCAGGCAGAGTTGCAGCCAACTGCGCCAGAGGAATAGGAGTCTTGCATTTGGACAGAGCAGCATATGAAATAGCTTGTGCACTGGCAACAGCAGACTGTGCATGAGGAGTAAGGCAGATTGTGCAACAGCAGAGACAACAGACTGTGCAACAGTCTTAATAGCAGAGATTTTAGACTGCGCAGCAGTCTTGGTGGCAGAATCAACAGACTGCACAGCAGTCTTGGGGACCCACACTGGGCGCACTTTGCTCATGGCAGAAGTTGTCGCAGTGCGAGGGGTGGTCCTGGAGTTGATATGGCTTCGTAGGCCGTCTGGTTGACCTTCACAACCAGCGTCTTCTGCGTCTTTCCGATAGACGCAACGTCACATTGAGTTGTCACTTCCTCGTCGGAGGAGAAAGTCGTCCCCAGCAGAGTCGCCATTTTTTTTGCAAAAACAAAAGTTGATCTTTATTTCAACAAACTTTGTAAAGAAGATTACAAGAATTCTAGAAAAGTACAACTATAGGAATCCGATCTGAAGACGATCGCTTTATCCCTTGGACGATGTGAACTTTGAAGACGGTAGCTTCTGAAGATTGCAGCAGCACTTTGGCAAGAACTCCTGATCTCTGGTGATGATCTCTGATCTCTGTATGCGTGTATGATCCTCCTTAGGAAGGACTTGAAACTCTATTTATAGAGTTCTAGAAATAACTACTTTTTAGTTATTCTGGAGTGCGCAAGTTGGATTGCGCTGCATTGGACCGCGCAGACATCAGACTGCGCTGGCAGTTACTTGATCGTGGGCCAACTGTTTGGATACATGGCATTATTTGATTGAAATGCGCATGATCGTGTACAGACGGTTACCACGTAATGAGTCATTGATGGCATGAAGGCCACGTGTACTTTGTCAGTTGATGGAGTGCACCACTTGAATTGTGCTGGCTTCGGATTGCGCTAGGATGGACGGCGCTGGGCTGGATTGCGCTGCAGGCAGATTGTGCTGCATGTACAGCTGTCCTCGAGCTGTGCTGTACGATAAACGAACAGTTTTCCTCGTTTCCGTGCTGTCAGCTGTCAGAAGATCTGATTCTCTGTCAGGTAATGATGACGAGGTCACGTCAGCATGTGCACTTGGATGAGTGCAGTTCACCTGCACAATCGAATTGTTGCGCAATCTGTCTTCTGCGCAGTTCACTTGAAGGATGTATAATTTGATTTTGATGACTTTGTTGATGGGTGCAACTTGATTTTTAGGACCTACAATAAGTGTGTTTGGTTTTCGCACTTATAAAAGTGATTGGCTCCAAATTCATAAGTGATTTTTTTTCATTTATTGGATTGCTTAAGTACTAATTGCATCCAAAAGTCTATTATGTCCATGTACGAACTTAAATTTTCCTTCACTTGTCCAAATTATAATAGAAACTGGTCTCCCACTGAGTTCGGCCCGAGTTTAGTCACTAGAGGGACATGAGGTTGCTCGACTTTCTGGCTTGAAACAGTTGAGTTTAGCCCGAACTCAGTTGTCGGTGAGCTGTACGAGATTTGAGGTATTTTATACACCGTTGGATCACATCCAGTGGTCCATATTATTTGCGGTTTTGAGGTGGTATATATTAAGTGTTTTCTAACCAAGGGGAAAATTCGAGTACTGCAGGAGGATCGTCGGTATGACGAGCTCCTTTACCTAGTTGGAAAATGAGAGATTCGTTAGAGTTGGGTGAGGTTCCAAACTTAGTGGAGAAATCCCGGAGTGCGACGAGCGCCATCCATGTTTCGAAGAAGCTCAGGGAGTGCGACGAGTGCCATTCGGAGTATGGAGAAACTCGTGTATCGGAGTAGTGAAGATTCTGTCAAGAGTCAGTTGAGTCAGCCCGAACTCAGTCTCCCATCGAGTTCGGACCGAGTTCGGTCATTGGGGGACAGCATGTTGCTCGACTTACTGGCTCAAAACAGTTGAGTTCAACTCGAACTCGGTTGTCGTCGAGCTGTGCAGGATTTGGGATATTTTATACGCCGTTGGATCACATCCAGTAGTCCAAATTTGTTGCGGTTTTGAAATGTTATATATTAGGTGTTTCCTAACCTAATTAACATGCAACAAGAGTTTACAACTATTTGAGAGAGAGGGTTTGACAGCTACTTCCGAGAGGAGATCGTTTTCAGATAATTCTTTCTCGTCGTCTTCGTCCTTCGTGGGTCTGTAATCTATTCTCTATTCCAAGGATTTATGGTGATCCTTTTTTGATCGATGAGAAGCTTGTAAGGAGTCGGTGTATTTCTTATTCCATTAGTAGAAGCATTTTAGGATTGGACTCCGATCGTCGAGTGATTTTTTTTCCTCTGTGTTGTCCACATAAAAATCGATTGTGTCTGCGTTTGGCTTTCTTTGTGATTTTGGTGATTTGGGTTTTGCATTTTTGCTCGTTTCTCTTGCAGTTTATTGGTTTAGGGGAACGATTTTCGCATTTTGTTCCCAACAATTTCACTTATAAGTGGCCACAAATTCATACGTTAAATTTTTCACTTATTGCATTGCTTAATTACTTATTGTGTCTAAAAAGTCTATTATGTCTATGTACAAACATAAAAATTCATTCACTTGTCCAAATTCTAATAGAAATTGGTTTTCCTATATATAAACATAACCACTCCTTCCTCTCCCCCCTTTGCCTTCATAACAAATAAGAATTTCTTCTTTTCCGTCCAAAATTGGTCCCAAAAACAGTCTCAATTTTTAGCATATATCGCGATTTCGCGGGACCATATCTCCTACCTCCAACGAACTTCAAATTATGGAACAAATTATGTGTATTTATGTTGAACTAAACATTTTGGTACTTGTAATATTTGTAGTATAATATTTTGGCATGCATATTTTGGATTGTCATCTATTATCCATATTTATATCAAAGAACATAATGGTACAATAACATTTATAAGTGCCAAAAAAAAAAAGAACAACAAAATCACTTACAAGTGGAAAAAAAAAAAAGACCAGGCTTTATAAATGCACTTATAAGTGAAATGAAATAAGTATCACTTATAAGTGACCCTCACTAATAAGTGGGGAAAAATAAAAAACGCCTTAGAATGTGGCAAGAGTTTGCGATGGATGATTTGTTTGTTTTTTTTTGTAGTTGGATATAAGATTGGTATAATTCAGAACTTGTAAATAGAAGGGCTCCAGGAAGAAAGTGTTCTCCAGTAACTAGACTCAGTTTCTTTGTTTACCTAGTTACAGGTTGATCAAATTCACGCCTCACATACAAATGAAAAACGTCAAAGTTACACATTGACCATCCCCTTGGGGGTTCCTTAGGGATCAATTCACTCACTCTGCTTACAAGAAATTGTGCTTTTTCACATGATTTCTCATTACTAATGTCAGCATTATCAGACTGACAAAACATCCACTGACAACTGAAACGCTTTCATGGTAGAATTATCCAACTTAGGAAACATGCCAAGGGAAGGTACTAGGATTCAACACGGGGGAATTGAAAGAAAAAAATAAAGGTTTATGCCGGCACATTAGATCAACCATGTCAACACTAGTAGCGGCCTCCTGGATGTACTACTCTCATCTGTACAAGTGGTTGATACAACTCTACTCTTGGCAAGAGACTGATCCCAATGTTTTACCAACCTTACAATTCAGGAGGTAGAGTGGTAAACTTTATATATATATATATATGCACGTCGTAAATATAAACAGTGGTTAATCTTGAGAGAATTATATGTACCATCGGAAAATTGTTTTTTATGTACAGGTGATGCTCTTCTGCAATCAGAAGCTGGGGCCTCAAGTAGTAAAATTCAGCTTCCATTAGGAAACTGTTGGATCGAACCAATCCACATTCGCTCATCTGTGTGGAATTTCAAGACTAGTACTTTTGTTTGTATGTATAAGATCTTTCCCTGAACAATGGCTTTGCTACAGGAAGCTTCTGCATTCCAGGATAAGGGATTACTGGTACAAGTTGAAGGAATCAGCTTATAATCAGCTGTGTAACCGTACCGTAATAACGAATACTGCTTAATGTTTGACAGTTGCGAAGCACAGACCAACTTCAGCCTGGGCCTGGAGCACTTCCAAGGCTTGCACAGTTCCTTCACGGCTCATTGGCATCTCATTTCCCTCTCTAAGCATTTTCCTTAATCTGCATCACCAACAAATATTAATAGCAGATGAGGGCATGTAAAGTGCACCATCTAGGAAAGATCATTCACCAACAACATAAGTTACCATGTTCCCCCTTCTTCATGGCAGAAGATCTAAACTAATGGAATACCAGGTCATGCAAAACGAACCAGTTTGCATTGTGGAGCAAGAATAATGGAGTTAAGAAGATAAGAGCAAGAAGTAATTTTCCACATTAAGTTATTGAAACGTCTATACGTCGAGAACATCACATACCTTCGAACAATGGCTGTATCACCATGACCACTAGATACTATCAACAGTGTGTTGCTAGGCAATGCATTGTAGAGCTTCTGGATTCGAGCATCCATGTATCCTAGAATGTCTTTCAATTCAGAACTTATGACACTACGCTTTGCAAATTCCCTTGTTGAACTTTCTTTACATGTGAGCAACGAAGTAATTGCCGCGAGTCGGAATTTCAATCGCTCGGAATCTTGTGCTTGCACATTGTAGTATGAGTTCAATCCTGAAAACCGGGTCCAAATAAAGCTCACTTTTTCATTTTGTACCTGCAATGAGAAGAACAAAACTATAAATCCGAAGCGAATGTTTTGCATGAAAAAACAAAGATACTACCAACCTCCTTCATAGCTTTCAAAAGAGCCTCGTCATCTGAAAATATTGGAATCGAATTGCATGATCCATCAGAGTATCTCTTTACATTGGACAAATCATCAATAAGAGAGCAAGTTTTGCCACTTCCATGTAAAGCAGAAACCAATTTGCTTCGCATGAATGATGGAGGTGAACCATAATCTGGCCCTAATACAGGAGAAAAGTCACTGTCAGGTAAGGCAAACTGAATTGTACATAAAAGCCAACTTGCATAAAAAATGGTTGAAAGAATCCTTTAGCAATAATTAGTAAAACAGGAAAGTTGTTGCATAATCATTCAGAAAGAAAGAAAAAAATTCACTATTCCATATCTTCTTGTATGAATCCTTTTCTTTCATCATGTTTTTATTGGCGACATCACTATCACATTCTTCTTCATAGCAACAATCCGTGTTTCTTTGGGTCTGTGACACTCTACTTATCCTGACAATTCCAACTATGATATTCTCACTTCAAAGCTCCTAGAATGATTGTTTATTGGTTGCATGAAGGCTACCTAGTACGAAACAACAAATGAAAACGGGAATGCAATATGCCACTTGGTATGGAACATGGAACAATGGGGAAAGGCTGCTTCGGAGCGCTTAGTGGAACAAAGTGTGCCAACTAGGAGTACCTTTTCTTCATTTAAAGTGGGGGTAGAGCTCTTGATTGTTGCAAATCAGGGTGTGTGATGTAGTTTTCCTTCATTAATGATGTTGAATCATTCCTCTTCTAATAAAACAATCGGAAAAATAAAGAATCTAAAGATGAGTTGAAAGAAATTATAAATTCCAAATTAGCTTTATTCAGTTGAAATGTCTCTTGATCAAGCATCACCTGATGATCTTAGTTTGGTATCTCTTAACAGTAAGAGTTTGAAGCAATGTTGTTAAACTCGTGCGATAGATCGTGGGATCGTACGATCCTACGCGTTTTATACGGAGCTTCGAGGCAGATTGGTGGCCGGCACGGTCATCGGCCGGCGCGGCCGGCGCGGCGAGGAAACGCGTGGGATCTTACGATCCGTGTTACGATCCCACGAGTTTGTGACTTATGATTCATGTATGACATTTTATATTAAGGTTATTTTGGTTTTTAAGGTTACTTTTCTTATTTATGTTATATAAATAAGGCTTAATTGCACTTTGCTACCCTCAACTATTCCGCCTTTTCAACTTGATACCATAAACTTTTTTTCGTAACAAATTGGTACCTCAACTATTATTTTTTTTCAACTTGATACCTAATTTTTCAAAAATTCCGAAAATGCCCTTCCCTCTTCCTTCCCTCCACCCCCTTCCCCACTCCGGCCACCCCCCTGCTAGCTCTGGCCGCCCCACCCCCCTGCTAGCTCCGCCCCCCCCCCGCCCCCCACGCCCCCTGCTACCTTCGGCCACCCACTGCCCCGCCTCCCGCCCGCCCTCCCCAGCCCCCCTCCTCCCGTGCTGCCGCGGCCTAGGGGAGAGCGGGGGGCGGGCGGGCGGCCGGAGTGAGCAGGGGGGGGTGGGGGGGGGGGGGGGGGGGGGGGGGGGCGGGGGGCGGGGGGGGGGGGGGGGAGCTAGCAGGGGGGGGGGAGGGCGGCCGGAGTGAGCAGGGGGGGGGCCGGAGAGTGCAGGGAGGGAGGGGGGGTAGGGGCATTTTAGTCCAAAATAACATCTGGGTACCAAATTGTTACAAAAATAGTTTAGGGTACAAAGTTGAAAAATTGTAATAGTTGAGGGTAGCAAAGTGCAATTAAGCCTATAAATAATATATAATATATATTAAATATAATTTTGTCTTTCTGGTGGGATCTTACAATCCGTGTTACGATCCCACGAGTACGATCGTTCACCCTTCGAACGATCCTTGGTAGTATCTCGAGTTTGACAACCTTGGTTTGAAGACAAATCAGATTGCAACTGGATGCAGCAAAAGAATAAAACAGTTTAAGGTTGAACAAACTATTTAATTGGTCATTTTACATTCAAAAGAGCATTTCACAGGAGAGCTTCAATGAACAGTTGGAAGAGCTTCACTGAAAGTTGGATAAACTATTTACTTGGTCACTATACATAGGAAAAAGGCCACTACTAAAAGTTCTTCAATAAACAATTGGAAGTATGGGATTCCATATTAGAAACTAGTTATCCATGTGCCCAAGGTTGTGAAAACGCTAGGCGCTAGTCGGGCGGGCTCCCGCCGCCTAGCGCCTAGCCCGCCTAAGCGGCCGCCTAGATCTAGGCAGTCCAAAAATAAATAAAAATATCCAAAAAAAACTATTAAAATTGCAGAAAAAGTCCATAAACCCCAAAATATGCATAGTAGGGCATCGAGGGGTCTAGGCGGACGCCTAGGCAGCCATCGGGCAGGCATCAGGGGCCTAACGACTAGGCGGCCGTCTAAACCGCCTTTTAGAACAGTGCATGTGCCTCCAGCATCGTACTAGAGCGATCCGAGAAGAATGATTAGGATCATATTCGATCCTTTCTACAATGCCAATAGACGAAGTCCTTCGTTTCATGTCAATTTTTCGCTGCAATCACTTCGATCCACCCCCTACTCATCGATAATTCGGATTTTCAAATTACTTCTCATTGGGATATTTAACAATATTTTTATAGATATTTAATAATATTTTTAGAATAGGTTTAGTGACATATACCATGACACAACGTTTTGTCGGAAAAGATGACTCTTTTAATCGTGACACATACATAGATGACATATACACGTGTTATCTCTCTAGCCCTCTGATTTACCCGTATCTTTTAATCTCATCCTTCTTATCTTTCATCGCTAAAAACAACTTTGTTTTGTTATACAAATTATTAATAGTGACGAGGGAAAAATTATATTCCAGCAATCGTTCTTAACGCATAAACAAGAAATCCATGGTATGAGAGCTTTTTCATTATGAGAGGCAGCAAAATAATGAAGAGACTGAATATGATAAAAAAAAATGTGTCAACTGGCAACAAAAGAGCAAGATAAAAAAACTAGGATGATTGTGTTCTCAACAAAGATGTTCAACGTCTATGACACAATGCATTACGGAGATAGTAGACTCTTAACATGCACTCTTCCTCCTGGGACCTGGGTATATGACAATGATGAGGTATCAGATGAGGAAGAAGAAGAATAAGTTCGGCGGGGGAGGGGGGGGGGGGGGGGGGGGGGGGGTGGGTTGAATTCCTAGATCTCGCCATTTTTTTTTTCCTCTTCCAATTTGGTTTATATTTTCGTGTGTTACAATTTATTCAAAGGGATAGCCTAAGGAGTATCTTGAATAAGAAGAAGAAAAATATCAAACTTTAGATCTTACCTATAGGGTCAGTTTATATTGATCTCGAGTTAGATAAACCAAATGAACCTTAGGCCTGGTTTGGGATCGCTGCTGTTTTTCAAAAGCAGCAGCAGAAGTAGCTTTTGACAGCAGCCTCCTGCCTGCTTTCAAAAGCTAAAAAAAACAGCTTTTAATAGCAGCCTCCCACCTTCTTTCAACAGCTGCCCCAAATTTGAACTGCCTTTTTAAAATAATAATCAAAATACGGAAGTCCTTATGTCTCGAGGCAACCCTACAATCAAGAGGCTTATGGATTCCTATGTTTTCTTGTCTTCTTATTGTTAATGCCTATCTTACCATGATGATACACAACTATGTCATACCATTATGGCACAACACAAAAATACGCGAGCACAGGTAGGAAAGATGAAGATATAGGCCCATTAGAGCTGTCTGGATCGAGAATTGGGGAACTTAGGATTAGCTCCTTCCTGGAAGAATACATTAGCCTTTATTCCTGAATTCCTAAAATAGTTCCTCCGGAAACCAATTTGCCAACGAGTAAGTAGGAGCACTAGTTCTCCCAAATCCCAATCCATGCTCTCCCTTGACCTAGAAAGTTAGAAACTAGCCAAAAGAAGAAAATAACAAGGAATTAGGAAATATTACTGAAATTGAGAAGTTATAATTCCTGGGCATGCCAAAATGGATTAGTAAGAATAACACCATAACTTACCAAAATTCCAGTATCTAAATGGTTCCATAATGATTAAATATGACAGATATAAGAATATGGACACAGCACCATAGAGATTATATACAATAGAAAATGCATCGTCATTTAGGGGTGAGCATTATTCGGTTTTGGACCGAGAACCGAACCAAATAATAGATTCCGTTTGAAAAATATTCGGTTCGGTTTCGGTTTTGAAAATACTCAAAAAAAAAATCGGTTTTAGGTTCGGTTTCAGTGCCAAGTCTTATGCAATTATTAAATACCTTCAATTTTATGTATATTTTATGATTAAAAATGTGTACATTTTTGTGTATGTGTTTGAAAATAAAAATTCTATGTATGTGTTTTAAAGCTCAACTTTGGTAATAATTTAACAAATAGTCCAACTTTCGGTCCAACTTTGAAATGCAACAAACATATGTACTAAAATTGCAAAATTTTAATATAATTAACCACAATCCCAAATTTGGGTCCGGCCCATTAAGCAAATAAAAATAGCCCGACCGAACAAACCGAATCAATTATCGGTTCAGTTTCGGTTTTGGTTTTGGATTTTTAGAATTTAGGTTTATTCGGTTTTGGCTATTTCGGTGCGGTTGAAACCGAAGAAACCAAACGCTCACCCCTACCGTCATTGCAAAAAAAAAAAAAAATCGAATATAGATACATCTTCAAAGTGGGTATATGGACCTCTGATGAAGACTTGCACGAGGTCCAAAACGTAGTGTTCCTATCAGTTTACTTTGTATCATAAAAGCAATTAAAGAAAGTAGGTCGATAAAAGCTAGCATAGAACACAAAATTTACCATGTTTGACTTTCAAAAGTGCTAGTTCCATTGCAGCTCTTGCATCTTCAGTACTATCATGCCCATTTCCTGACACTTGAATCTGCCGAGAGAGAAATTTCCATGCTAGAACACGCAAAGCCGTCTTATATTTTGGGCCACGGGGGTTCTTGTACAAAACAGCAGTATCAATCACCAGACTATGGGATATCTTCAATGCTAAGAGGTCATTTTCTAGAGAGTGTCCAACGAGAATGGTTTCTTTGTAGACAAGTTTAAGAAACTCATCCTGAAACAAGAATTGGAACCAAGATTAGGCATGTATCATTAATGAAGATATCAAACATAAAATGTCTCTCTAAAATAATGAAGGATATTGATGCACCTGAACATCCTTGAGTGATGTTGTCACGCCATTTAGCATCTCAAAGGTTATTCCACTATACCTACACAGCTCAGATTACTAAGTCAATGATGCAGTGCACAAGTGGAGGTATTATTAAGTAAACAACAAGCAATTAAAAAGATACAGTCAATTTACAATATCAATAAGTTAAAACACACTTGAAAAATATTAAATTGAGGTTTACTAACACCTTGAAGAATGTAGGAGCACATACAGATGGTCAAGAGATACCTAAGTGTGAAACTTTTTGCTATTTAGAATCAATCAGTCACCATGATGGATATATCAAGAAGGATGTTGTTCATATTACTAAAGAAGGATGGTTGAATGAAGGAGCACTTTCTGAGTGCTTTGTTATCATTGGATGCTCTTGGAATTGAAGGAAAATGTTACAAGATAACAAATAAGACCAGCCATACTTTATGGGTCCAAGCGTTGTTCATCTAAGAAATAAGTCCAAGAAAATGAGAGTACATGAAATGAGAATTTTGAGAAAGATGAGTGATGATATATTAAAGAAAGAACAAGAAAAAAATAACATCTTTGAAAGGTGACATCAATTGAGGCTACAACCAGAGAATGTTTGAGATGCTTCATACTCATACATGACGTGCAACAGAGACCACATAGGTGCATAGATTAAGACTAGTACTTAAAGGAGATGCTAGGTACTTAGCCTATAAGCGACTAGATTTGACCGAAACCAAACCAGAGTTGACCAGTTGACTGAAAGTCAACAGTTGATCAATATTAGACTAGTTTGACCTAGGGTTGACCTAGAGTTGACCAGAGTTGACCAGTTAACCAAAAGTCAACTGTAAGTCAACCTTTGACCCAGATTGACCTAGTTTGACTTGGATTGACTTCCTGTGACCTTGTTTGTTCTAGTTTGGCTCAGTATGACCTAGTTTGACTTAGACTTGCATATCATGATTTGATTAGCTTCCCTTTCATTATTAAACCCTGTTTTGACTTATGATATCTCATCTTTAGGTCTGTGATTACTCTGAGCATCTGTTCACCTTATCAGCTCAGGACCGCAGGCGAGTACATTCACTGATAGTTTTCATTGTCTTGATATCTACTATATCCGATTCAGTTGTAGTGTCTTACATGATTTCCGACACGACGGTTCACGGACTAGTATACGTCGGATCCTGTCATGAGATGTTATTCCCGAATTTTCTTGGTATATTGGTGTGTGATATCCATGTTTCATGTACTTATATAGACATCGATTTGGGAGTGGACTGGCCCCCTGCTTTTGAATCCCGTGTCATGACGTGCCATGTCCGGATCCATGATACTATTCAGGGATGGGGGAATTATTAGGGGTTATGTGATCAAAGCCCCATGTCACTATTTTGCCTGCGCCACTCTCACCTCACGTAGGGTGTAGCAGATACCTCCATGTCCATGTTATCCAGGTTGGCCGGCATGACTTTCCGTTGAGGTCACCGCGGATTGCCAGGCCAAGTGGATAACCCTACCATGATTCCCTAGCCGATCACATAGCGCTCTAATAATTCAAGTCACATTTTTATATTTATTTATCCTAGGAGGCTAAGTTCTGTTCGGGAGAAGAGTTACAACCCCGGTCCTTGTTTGGTTTAAGGGTTGTAACTTGGCTTCCGAATAGTTCCTAAGTCATCCTATATATATATATATATTGTCGTCCTATTCAGTACTCACATCTATTATACATTTCCTGCTGATTTTATCCTGTATTTCACATATCTTTGTCTTGTATTTCATTATACTGTCTCTTATAGTATTTGTCAATTCACATGGAACTACTGTTGGTGTTTGTACTTGCTCATTTTTCTGACAGGATACCGTTGATATATTACAAATGATTTTGAGGCAGATTGTCCGACCTATTATGGGGTCGAGTCAGATGGAGTAGACCTGGACCGTGGCTTGTTAGTAGAGCCACTAGACTTTGCACTCCCAGAGTAGTTAGTTTAGTTAGGCTTGCCTGGACTGCGATCCAGCTTCTTGTTTTAGACTGTAGTAGCTTATATTTATTTTCTGTGACTCTGTGGTGTTGTGTATAGCTTTGGGCTTGTGTGGATCTCGAACTTATTTCCTGCTTTCATCTATCATATTTCCTTTCCGTGCTATCTACCTTAGTTTTACTTTGTGATTGAGACTGTATTGCTATGTCAGCTCCATTCGGAGTGTATATACTGTACAGGTACCTTTATACTGTTTAGTGTAGTTTTTGTAGATGACCTATACAGCGTTCTACCGTCGATTCTGCGGCATAGGCTGGACGTAACCACGTACTCGTGCCCCTAATCAGGGTGCGGGTCGTGACATAGGTCTAGGGTAGACCTAAGAGAGAACTTAGATCAAAGCTATGGAAAACGAATTTCTTGCTAAGGTAGGAGAGCAGATGGTCCTTGAAGGAGTTGATTGGAAGATACTAGTTCATGTACCTGACCCAAAATATGGGATACACACTTTGTTGTTGGTGGTGGAATTGTTACTGTAGAATGAAGGTCATTTGTTGGGAGAAAATAGACTTCCTGAGATAGCTTGCAAACCCTCAGGTAGAATCAATCATTTAAATTCAAAACTGAATCGGTAAATTAGGTGTGGAATAAATATCCACATAAATAATTCAACTTCCTGATGCAATAAGCACTTTCCAGCAAAGACAAGCGATTCCATGCTCTATGTAACCAATTTCCAAGAATGGTTAAATAATTGAAACAACAAATAAATCACATGCAGAAGAGATAATCAATGAAACAATCAAGAATTGACAAAATTGAGAACCACATAAAGGTTCTAGGGTTCTAAAGTAGAAAAAAGAAGAGGTGATGTAAAGGGGAGAAACAAGGTGGATTAGCAAGAAATTAAAGATAGAAGGGGAAGAAGAAAAGAGATTCACTTTCTGTGGAGCAGGGCAAAGGCCTGCAATTATTCATGATTATTCTCTGTTGTATTGTACATAATCAGCCTCTCATAAGCCTATATCCTGAACAAATAAAGAAGATTAAGAGTCCAGAAAGTTGGAAACCAAGTTTCATACTGCGGTGACAATATTTTATGTTGTATAGGATCAAATAAGTTTCAAAATATTGTAAGTTTATGGTCCTAAAGCAAGGGTTAACCGAAACAAGAGGCTTATGTATTACAAGTTGAAGCTTGGAACTCAGAAGAGAACTATGGACATGTATTGTGAGGATCCAAGCTCAAGTGAAAATTGAAGGAAATAAGCATTTGTATGGCAAAAAATGAACCACAAACTGTTGGTTCTGAAGGAACCTGAACCAGTCAACTGATCAGCCAACTGCATAGTCGACTGTCTAACACATATTTGTGCACACCCGAAAGGGCCACAACTTCCAGATAAATCAGCAGCAGTCGAAGTAGTCGACCAGACTCTCTCTCAAATTCATTTGCTTTACTTCAAAGAGGAAAGAGCATCCTCACATGCAGTTGATGTTAGACAAATCTGCAGGTGTAGAACCAGTCAAGTGCACATGTCGATTAAGCATATCTCATCAGTGCTATATTTAAAAAGATGTGTCTAACTACTCAGAGAAAGATGCTGGTTTGGTCAAGGATGGTGGCTTAGGGTTTGGAGTGGAGGCTAGAGTTTGGTAAGGAGGGTTAGGTTCCAGGTCCTAGGATAGGAAGAAGATAGGGTTAGGGTTAGGGTTAGGGTTTGGGGATGAGGATAAGGTTAAGGTTTTGAAGTAGGGAGGGAAGATGTAGAGAGCTAAGAGCATCCACAATGGAGCCACTCCAAACACATACTTTAAATTATTAGAAATTGTGTAAATTACTACTTTTGGAGCGTCTCCTTGAAGTAGGGAGGGAAGATGTAGAGAGCTAAGAGCATCCACAATGGAGCCACTCCAAATACTCCAAATTAACCTTCTCTTTTTCCTACCACTTTTTTCTCTTTATTTTTTCTTCCATGATTGGTAATATTTTTCCTCTCTTTTTCCATCTTTATTTTCTTTCCCTGTTTGGTAGGAACGGTTAATTATGGTGGGCCCGGAAATTAATGTAGAGAGCTAAGGCACGCTTCAAATCTGAAGTCTCTCTTAACTTTCTAGCAATTTTCAAGTATGGATAAGTGTCTACTGCAGCCTTCAAGTGCTACAAAATTTGACTAAAGTCAAAATGCACTTGAAATCTCTCCTACTGTGGATGCTCTAAGGTTAGGGATGAACCTTGCTTTGGTACCATGTCGAGAGAAAGGCTCAATTAAGTAGAATCCTTTATTTAGGTGGTTTGAGTACAAGTATAGGAGGAGAATCTTCCTCATATAGATATTTTCGATGTGGACTAAGTAGAGGTACATAGAAATACAAAGTCTAACACAATACAATTCCAACAACAAACAGATGCAAAGAACACGTCAAGGCAGCTTCTTCTTTTTTCAGTGCACCATGATTTATTGGAAATTTTGATAAGCTAAGCATTGTAGTTGATAATACAGTGTAATTTTACATAAAGAAGTTTAAACTTTCTGAGGTTGATAGAAAAAGCATAAATAAAATCCTTACCTTGTATTGTAGTCAAGAATATCATTGGAAGGTTTGACACACAATGGTACACTCCAAACAAATACTCCAAATTAACCTTCTCTTTTTTCTACCTCTTTTTTCTCTTTATTTTTCTTCCATGATTGGTAATGTTTTTCCTCTCTTTTTTCATCTTTATTTTCTTTCCCTGTTTGGTAGGAACGGTTAATTATGGTGGGCCCGGGAATTAATGTAGAGAGCTAAGGCACGCTTCAAATCTGAAGTGTCTCTTAACTTTCTAGCAATTTTCAAGTATGGATAAGTGTCTACTGCAGCCTTCAAGTGCTACAAAATTTGACTAAAGTCAAAATGTAATTGAAATCTCTCCTACTGTGGATGCTCTAAGGTTAGGGATGAATCTTGCTTTGGTACCATGTCGAGAGAAAGGCTCAATTAAGTAGAATCCTTTATTTAGGTGGTTTGAGTACAAGTATAGGAGGAGAGTCTTCCTCATATAGATATTTTCGATGTGGACTAAGTAGAGGTACATAGAAATACAAAGTCTAACACAATACAATTCCAACAACAAACAGTGTAGTCAAGAATATCATTGGAAGGTTTGACACACAATGGTACACTCCAAACAAATACTCCAAATTAACCTTCTCTTTTTCCTACCTCTTTTTTCTCTTTATTTTTCTTCCATGATTGGTAATATTTTTCCTCTCTTTTTCCATCTTTATTTTCTTTCCCTGTTTGGTAGGAACGGTTAATTATGGTGGGCCCGGGAATTAATGTAGAGGGCTAAGGCACGCTTCAAATCTGAAGTGTCTTTTAACTTTCTAGCAATTTTCAAGTATGGATAAGTGTCTACTGCAGCCTTCAAGTGCTACAAAATTTGACTAAAGTCAAAATGCACTTGAAATCTCTCCTACTGTGGATGCTCTAAGGTTAGGGATGAACCTTGCTTTGGTACCATGTCGAGAGAAAGGCTCAATTAAGTAGAATCCTTTATTTAGGTGGTTTGAGTACAAGTATAGGAGGAGAGTCTTCCTCATATAGATATTTTCGATGTGGACTAAGTAGAGGTACATAGAAATACAAAGTCTAACACAATACAATTCCAACAACAAACAGATGCAAAGAACACGTCAAGGCAGCTTCTTCTTTTTTCAGTGCACCAGGATTTATTGGAAATTTTGATAAGCTAAGCATTGTAGTTGATAATACAGTGTAATTTTACATAAAGAAGTTTAAACTTTCTGAGGTTGATAGAAAAAGCATAAATAAAATCCTTACCTTGTATTGTAGTCAAGAATATCATTGGAAGGTTTGACACACAATGGTACACTCCAAATAAATACTCCAAATTAACCTTCTCTTTTTTCTACCTCTTTTTTCTCTTTATTTTTCTTCCATGATTGGTAATGTTTTTCCTCTCTGTTTCCATCTTTATTTTCTTTTCCTGTTTGGTAGGAACGGTTAATTATGGTGGGCCCGGGAATCAATGTAGAGAGCTAAGGCACGCTTCAAATCTGAAGTGTCTCTTAACTTTCTAGCAATTTTCAAGTATGGATAAGTGTCTACTGCAGCCTTCAAGTGCTACAAAATTTGACTAAAGTCAAAATGCACTTGAAATCTCTCCTACTGTGGATGCTCTAAGGTTAGGGATGAACCTTGCTTTGGTACCATGTCGAGAGAAAGGCTCAATTAAGTAGAATCCTTTATTTAGGTGGTTTGAGTACAAGTATAGGAGGAGAGTCTTCCTCATATAGATAATTTCGATGTGGACTAAGTAGAGGTACATAGAAATACAAAGTCTAACACAATACAATTCCAACAACAAACAGATGCAAAGAACACGTCAAGGCAGCAGCTTCTTTTTTCAGTGCACCAGGATTTATTGGAAATTTTGATAAGCTAAGCATTGTAGTTGATAATACAGTGTAATTTTACATAAAGAAGTTTAAACTTTCTGAGGTTGATAGAAAAAGCATAAATAAAATCCTTACCTTGTATTGTAGTCAAGAATATCATTGGAAGGTTTGACACACAATGGTACACTCCAAACAAATACTCCAAATTAACCTTCTCTTTTTCCTACCTCTTTTTTCTCTTTATTTTTCTTCCATGATTGGTAATATTTTTCCTCTCTTTTTCCATCTTTATTTTCTTTCCCTGTTTGGTAGGAACGGTTAATTATGGTGGGCCCGGGAATTAATGTAGAGAGCTAAGGCACGCTTCAAATCTGAAGTGTCTTTTAACTTTCTAGCAATTTTCAAGTATGGATAAGTGTCTACTGCAGCCTTCAAGTGCTACAAAATTTGACTAAAGTCAAAATGCACTTGAAATCTCTCCTACTGTGGATGCTCTAAGGTTAGGGATGAACCTTGCTTTGGTACCATGTCGAGAGAAAGGCTCAATTAAGTAGAATCCTTTATTTAGGTGGTTTGAGTACAAGTATAGGAGGAGAGTCTTCCTCATATAGATATTTTCGATGTGGACTAAGTAGAGGTACATAGAAATACAAAGTCTAACACAATACAATTCCAACAACAAACAGATGCAAAGAACACGTCAAGGCAGCTTCTTCTTTTTTCAGTGCACCAGGATTTATTGGAAATTTTGATAAGCTAAGCATTGTAGTTGATAATACAGTGTAATTTTACATAAAGAAGTTTAAACTTTCTGAGGTTGATAGAAAAAGCATAAATAAAATCCTTACCTTGTATTGTAGTCAAGAATATCATTGGAAGGTTTGACAAGTTTGTCAAACACAACCTACAAAAAAATTGGATGTATGAGAACCTATGCAGGCGATCGTCTGCAGAAAACGACTCCATGTTGAAGAGATAAAGCCACTATAAGAAAGCATATAAGAGAATATAAGATAGCAAAGGAAAGAGAACATATGGCATATAAACAATAATAGAACACTACCAACCCACTAGGGCACCTAGAAAAACTGACTGTGGATAGTACATACAATTAGCAACAATGAAGACTTACATAAGATATCCCTGTTTAGTTCAAGTTCAAACTATACTCTTGTAGCCATCCCTTTGCCTCCTTATTCATGGAAGTTGGAACTTATTATTTATCAGTTGAATATATGTACTGAAGTCACCAGAAAGTGCAGAAACAAAAAACCAGATCTTATAAAAAAAAAATTATACATGTGAACCTATCAAAATCCTTTTACATAGATCTGCCTAATAGAATCAAGTTTTACCAATTTAAGTCCTTCCATTCTTAGATTCCCATAACAATATTTTTCATGCACAGGCCTCTATGGCCTACATTTTTAGTCATATAGGCAAAGTTCTAACTAGAAGTAAAAAAGAGTTAACCGAGTGTAAAAGAAGAATAAGGAAAGCAGACAAAAAGTTTTGTCCTAATACTAAATTTTGAACTACACAAGTTTAAGACCACAAGTTCGTCAAACAAAGGAAGTCGATAAATAACAGTGAACTACAAGAATATCAAGAAACCAATAGGGAGAAGACATCAAATAGAGAACCATAAATGCATTCCTAAAACAACATTTATAATTATCATCACACTGCCTTTTATGGGGCCATGTCTTCTCCCTTCAGAATGTGGCCGGCTACGGAGCATAAGAAGATACATAAAGGATTTGGCAAAGTTTTTATGGCCACCTGTCGATATGCATCAACCCTCCATATTGGTGCTAGATTCCTAGCCAAGGTAGCTATGAACATGAGAGGGACATGCCATAAAACCTAGGTGGTCAGTTAGCAAGTATAGACCATTCTTTTGGACATGTAGTATGCTCATGCAACCAACACCCTCCAAGTGGTCATTTGGCACGTATGTAGACCATTCTTTTGGACATGCAGTATGCTCATGCAACCAACACCCTCCAAGTTCCCCTAGAGTAAAAAGAGTCTAGACGAAGAGGCAAGATGATACATTTTTCAATAGGGAATTGCATTCCCCTCTATGACACATCAAGCCGAAGCACGAAAAGGTAAGACGATACACATTGGAATCATATATCTTTTTAATATGTTAGTGTTCTATCTTTCTATCATGCTTCCATTTGTATACGTCCCTCTATGTTTGCTTCATAATACATAATCATCTTTTTTTATCTTTTTTTTAAAGAAGTAATTTGATTCTAGTAGTAAGATGGAGTCAAATGACAAATCTTTAGTAAAATAGAGCATAATGTAGAAGTTGTATACTTTCGGATATAGTAAAGGATCATTGCTTCTATTGTTGGATTGGAATACATAAACATACATATAATGCATCGAACAATTATATTCTCTCTCATTTCCATGTCCTATATTTCATGAATAATTTCCTACATTGTTCAACTCCTTGGATAATTTTGCTTGTTAGATGCAACATCCAAGTCAATAGTGTAAGAGAATAAGCTAAACAAAACAAATATTATGAACCGTTGCAAGCAAGCAGTAAGTGCAAGTACTGTTCACAACTTCACCTCACGTAATAATGTAAATAGTATCCAAGAAAAAACTCCTCATCAAACCATTTCACTTCCATTGTAATATGTATCTAACATTTATAAAAGGAACTGCAGGCTAACATTTTATTCTAATATTCTAGATAATTTGATAACTTAATTTGCAACTCTCCTATATAAAATCCCCTAAATTTGCACTATCTACTAAGAAATAAAAATGACACTGAAGATTGTTTACATTAGAATAGAATTACTTTCATAGATGGGTCTTACTAAGTTTTACATCTAATATCACTTATAGTATTCAATGTTGTTAGAATTATTTTGCAATATGCGTAAAGCAGATATGTAAAACTACATGATCTATTTGGGATCATTTCTTAGCTTAATATCTTTATCATAATCAGAGACCTTTTTTCCTATCTAAATAGGGACAATTGTGAGAGCCATCAAATTTAAAGGAAGCTTCACAAGAGACCAAGTATCTTACAACAGCTTTATTGTTCTGACGGCCGATGTCAACCTTCTATGAAATGGGACTAAATTCTTGCCCAAGCTGGGTATGCGAGAGAGAGGCCTTGCCATCACATCTCAAAAGTCAGATGTGACGTGAGAGAGAGGGC
The DNA here is from genome assembly GCA_029216955.1 of Iris pallida. Classification (NCBI taxonomy): domain Eukaryota; kingdom Viridiplantae; phylum Streptophyta; class Magnoliopsida; order Asparagales; family Iridaceae; genus Iris; species Iris pallida. The sequence continues at coordinate 17,741,247 of JANAVB010033217.1, forward strand.
TTTGTAGGATTCTCTGCCTTTTTATCATACAAAAGTCATGCACCCAAGAAACAACCATCCAAATACCTCAAGACTATCAAAGAATCTAGAAAAAGAGGTACCGTGATATTGTTTCCTATAAGGAACCACATTCATCTCTATGATCCAACAAGCCAAAGAACCAAATACAATCAAATTTCCATCATCTCGAGATCTAATGTGCTTGCAACCTTGGTTGTATACAGGTTAACTGAGCTACCATAATTTGAATAATGGATCTGTTTTTCTTATAGTTATGTTTTAAAACTTCAAGGTGCAAGGATTAGACCAAGCAACAGAAGGGTTCATCCATTTTTAATTCACCTCACATTTTAAACACCAACCACATGAGCAATGTAATCATATAGCACTGCACTATATCTTTCTAAACAAGAGTTCTCTCTAACATGAACTTCTTATGGAAAAAAATCCTGATAAACCAAATCCATGTTTGAGGAATTGAAAGACATTATCACATATATATAGGATCCGTTTAACAAGTGAAATTATTGATCAACGTTATTTATTCCTTTCTTTCAAGGAAGATGATTTCCTCTGATTGGAGTGCAAAGTGATGCGCAATCCAACAAAGCCTTACATCATTAATCCCACACCTCAGTGCAATGCTCCTCCACCAGAGGGGAGATAGAAAGCTTTGATTATCTCTATTAATCTTAAGCTTCATCTTGTTCCAAGGTTGAGATATAGGGAGACATTACCTACTGAAATGACATGCTAGCATTGGCATGTAGAAAAATAAACCAATCCAGTACAGGACCATTCTGGTAGTGAAGCGGGTTATCAATGTCTGAAATAGCAAGAGAACTCTGCTGTTAACCATGGTATCATCAATAAATCCAGTTGCCTCTTTGGGACAGAAGGTCTTACCTTCTAATTCCCATGGCCGGCAAGAGTGGCACTTTTTCTTAAATATGGCATGATAATGATAGCCATTCTACACACATTTTCCCTTAAACCTTCTTGCCCTCCAAATTAAAAGGAAATATGGTACACAGATCATTTATAATATATAGTTTAAAGACTAAAAATAGTTATGAACTTGATCTAATCAAGTTAGAAAACAGGTGAGCACTAGTAACTCGTCAAAGTAAAAGATACTTTAAGAGAAGACTAAGACATTAAATTGCAAGATGAATCATTTGGATATTCAATTTCAAAATAATTTACTAAAAAGAAATGTAGGTTGATCCAGATCCTTACCTTTCCTGCAACATCAACTAATGTCGCCCTTGTAAGTTCAAACCCTTCTACTGTCACACACTGGTAAGAAAATACAGTTCAAAAAATATGAGAATTTAAAAATAAAACAGAGACTCGTTACTCCAACAATTGTTTAAGCATGCACCTATTTTTTGAACTTAGATTATTTAGCCACAAGAAAATGCCATTCTAAACTAATAATCCGTACGCACGTATCTAATAACTAAAAGCAAGATGGGGAATCAATATTCTATCACAGGTTGCTAGTACCAAAAATGTATATTCAAAACCTATCAATTCTAGAAAAACAATAGGTTCATATTTATAAACACATCATGTACGATATCCTACCAAAAAGTCTAGAACATTTTTTGTGTAATGTAGGTGTTATCAGGTAGTGTGGTCACTATGATTTAAGATCAACTACAGGAATAGTTGGAAATGCCTAAGACCTTTATGCTTATAATTTAGAACCCATGTTACCAACACAATAGCACTGGCAGTCTATGCTTAACTGTTAAGGTTTGTGCAGATATGAAGCTTATAATCTATAAAGCACAGATACTTTTACACAAGCCGTAAATGTAAATAGAGAAAGACTGCTCCCATGCAAATAGCGCGGAGTTAAATAACAACAGAAAGAAGGGGAACAAACAAAAAAGAAGAGAAGTAAAAAAGACGGAAAAAAAAAAAGAAGAATCACAAAACAAACACCAAGGAGAAAAACAGAAAAAGGAATAAACATAGAAGAAAAACCAAAAGAAAAGGGAAAAGAAAGGAAAAAGGACAAAAAAAAAACCCTAATTCCAACCTATCCCCGCCCCCAACATCACAGCTCGCAACTCTCTCTTCTCCTAACCTCTTCTTCTCTGTATTCTCCTCTTCTTCTTTACTTCTTCCTCCTTCCTCTTCTTCACTTCTTCCCTATGTTGTCACAGGCGACGCCTAGGCGCGCCTAGGCGGTCTAGGCGCGCCTGTGACAGAGGACTCGCCTCGACCTGGGGAAAATTTTCCTGGGTAAGGCGATGCTCGCCTAGGCGTCCGCCTAGGGTCGTCCAGGGGAAAAAATGACCCGCCTAGGGTCGCCTAGGGATGCACAATTATATTTACTATCTTTTCTTGATGTTGAACATTTATTATTTCATTTTTTTGGCTTCTTATATTACTTTTGTGCTTATTGGTTAATGTTTATTGCTTATTAGTTATACTACATATTTGTTGTATACATAAATGCATAATTTTTTGATTCAAGAGCAGCAGATTCTGGGCGGGCGCTTAGGCGACGCCTAGGCGCGCCTAGGCGAGGCGGGTGGCCTGTCGCCTCGCCTCGCCTAGCGCCCAGTACAACATAGCTTCTTCCTCCTCCAACTTGGAACCACAGGCTCACTCGCCGGCCTGCCTATCGCGGTCAGCGAGCCCAGCTACACCGCACGAGGTAGCCATGTCTACTGCAGGGCAAGTGTAGACGAGCTTTTACTTTTCAGTTTCCTCTTTATGTTATTTCACTTTTCCTTTTATGTTTTTCCTTTAGTAGATGTTCACTTATTTTTTATCTCCTATATATTTCTTATAAGCCTACACCCCTAATGAGTGAATCCAATATTGTTTCAATACAGTATATTCTGCATATCCTAAATTTTAGCTCTTATTTCAACAAAAGCTTCTAACTTGTATCTTTTTTGTGGTTGCATTATACTATATTTTGTTTTGACAACAAATACATTTGGATATGCGGATAGTTGTTCCTATAAGTTAAGAAATTAATATTTATATTTTCTGGTTGCCTAGGTTTTATGGCAGGCCCTCTCACACTCGTAGCTAACTTGGTAAGGAATTTGAAATGAAAGTACATGGCTGATGTCAGGTCGACAACGGTCAGAAAAATTGTCACTTATTTTATGGAGATCGCATATGCTTTATCACAATCTGCTGGGAGAAGGCTTGGGTGATGATTATGATGGTATTTTTTGTTAATGCTATATAGGGAAGTCACCAAACTTTCTAGAAATAGGAAATTTGGATAACATCTTTCCATCACTTTGCACCACGTTGCAATGTTGTTGTTGTAGTACCAAAAGAATAATTTGGGATTATTACCAATTAGAAACTCATATACTAGAGCAAGAAGCTAGCCTCCTTCCCTATGGTTGAATTTAGGAAGCAAATCCCAAATCCAAGTGAAATATATTTCTTTTCGCAAGCAAGAACCAAGATGGATTGTACTCTGACACAAGAAATAGATGTGTTTTGTTTCTTGAGTTATTTCAGCAATTTGCACCTCATCCTCGTATTCTTTCCCTTTAACTGATAACCTAAATCAACATTTTGGGAAGGAAAAGGAAGAATTTAATTTACGCTAGGAAGGACATCAAGTTCAGGTTTGTTAGGAAAAAGAAACAAATAAAATAAAAAAAGTAACATACTTATGTTTTGGTAAACATTTAGCTTTGGATTAAGTCTTACAAGAAAACAGAGTCATAATTGCACACAAATTAAGAAGAAAAGAAAAGGAGCTTTGGTTAAAGTTTCACATAATAGAAAATATTGCTTGAAAAGGAACAAAGGGAGACGTAAAACAGAAGAAGAAGAAGAAGAAGAAGAAGAAGAAGAAGAAGAAGAAAAGGAAAAGGTAACAAGTATATTTAGGATTTAAGAGGTTAAGACTTCGATCATAGAAGAAACTATGAAGGTGAGTAGCATTGTCATAAGCGAATTGACAACAATTTTCTAGAGGATTCACCGGACCAGCCTTCCCGGAAAGCACGAGCATACAGATTCGTAATGTTCGTTCGGAGATTCCACTATACCCTTGTCATTCGGCAAGCCAATGACGCATATATTCTTTGCCTTGAATCACGGAGGAATTACACAATGTCATAGGAAGACATATTTTATTTTTAAGTGAACAACGAACAAGTACACTAAAAAGTAAGGTTTGCGCTACTGATATCTAAATTAGTTTCAGACCCTTCTTATGAGCAACAATATTGATGGTTTCGACAGTTTCCATGATTTTGGATCGGAGTTCTTTGTATTGAAAAGCCGAAAAATAATAACAAAATTTTAAAATAAACTAGCAAAATTATCTTTTACATAGGCATAATATTATGTATTAATTTTTGTTTCTTGTTAGTTTTGGATAGAAGAACATTCAACATTGTTGAATTGTTCACTCGCGATAGATAATGTTGTTTATTCAGAAAAAGTATCCCCAAAATAAATAGTTTTGAAGTACAAAACTGCGATGTGTTAATGTTGTGATGTTATAGCTATATAACTTATACAAATGATAATGCTTCCACTGTGTCCATAAGCAATTTTATCGTCACAATGTAGCATATGGATATTAGACATGACTGAATCATTATGTCAGCGTTGTCTTTTGTCGTACATCGCTTTTTTTCTTTTAAATTTTCTTTGTTGAATTCACCAGAAAAGAGAAGCAATTACAGAATCGTCCGATATCGGCAGCGGTCAATATTGGATTTGGACATGCAGAAACGATATGATATATCAATATCAGTCGATACTACCTTGATTTAGACACATGCAACGTAAAACAATAGATGCTCGGATAACGAGAGATAAGATACTGGTTAAAAGGATACTTTAGGGCAATAGGTAGGCCTTATGAACACTTATTGAAGTTTTAAAGGAAATGGTTTTTGTTAGTACTAGAAGAGTATATGACCCTTGATAGAGCATAATGGAAGAAAGGATTCAGATAGTCAACCCAAAAAAATTGGTATAAATTCTTTGTTGTTGTAGATTGCATTTATTTTTAAATACTAAAACATGATAATATTTCGAGGGAATTCTACTTCAAGTTTGAAAATGTGAAAAAAAAAGTTCATAGCATACAATATTATTTTAGAAAGTTCTGAAGGTTAAATGTTAAAATGCTCATATTCTAAAGGTTAAAGGTTGAAACATATGAACCAACTTTAACTACCAATAAAAATAACATTTCAGATTTAGATAATTTATAGGCTCATTCAGCACCTCAGCACTTGATACTAATTTTAGAAATGTATCATTAACGACCTACTAGGAAATTTTCACAACATAAGTGGCTACTTAAGAAATGCAGTGGCCAGGTATAGTAGCTGATTCAGTGATTTGCCTACATTTTCTGCTCTTAATTTATTGCGTAGGAGGTGGTTCGGGTGTGGGTGTGGGTTTTTCCTGTAATTTCCATGCAAAGATGTATAATTCCATGATATGGAAATTCCAAATCTCGAACATACCATAATGTGCCCGGTGCCCACATTGTCACTCATTGACACAAACATATGGCAACAAAGCTACAATCCCTTTGCATAATTTTGTCTACTCATTTGACGAGCATCTAAACCAAAGACATTAAACGCAAGGTAGAAAAGTGAAAAAGTGGCATGATGCAGAAGAAAAGTAAAGGTCCCAAACTTACAAACGAGAGAATAAAACACAGGTAACATAGTAGCAGTATAGCTCAAACAAAAAAAAGACTCCTACGTGTGCATGACCATTACTGGTAAATTTGACTTATGCATTAACTGAAATTACACGTTTACAAGAAAGTGCTATATTTATGACCGTAAGCCATGTCTAATACGCTTCTTTCCCAATTACCCAATATGTTTCAAAACTATTCTTGGTACCTATCAAAACAGCAAATTTGAAATGGTTTTGTTTGCAAAAATTACATTTCTACGCATAACTTAGTTCCTCGTATCCAAGATATTCAAAACAAATCTTAGTATCTATTAAAAATGTAAAAGAGAAATGTTTTTATGAATTAATTTTTACCACAAAATGCTCACCTTTATGGATATAACTGTGTTAGCTTATTTCCCCTGTAACCAAGATGTTCCAAACTAATGTTGGCAGCAAAATGGAATGTCCTTTTCCTCTATAGGGTGCTTACAATTTATAACGAGCTCATTCCTTTCTTATCAATTACAACTGCTAAAGTGTTTCAGTATTTATAGCAGTATTCTAGCCGAACAGGCCGCCTAGGCGCTGTTCGGCCTCCCAACGCATCGAAAATCCCCTAGTTGGCCGACCTAGGCACCATTTCGGGCCTGTTTGGCGCCTAGGTGGCCCTGTTCGGCCCTAGGCGGCCTGTTCGGCTAGGCGGAATTTTTTTCAAAATTTGAATTTTGAAATTTCAAAAAAGAAATCAGATTTCAAAAATAATTCATATTTTTTTAAAAGTGTTCAAAAACTTTTCAAAAAAAATCAAAAAAATTCAAAAAAAAAAAAAAAATGTGCGGCCGCCCAGGCGGCCCTCCACCGCACCGACTCCGCCTAGCAAAATCTATAACACTGATTTATAGATACAAGAGCATCATCTCTCCCTCATTTTTATTTCTTAGTCTACAAGCTTCCTGACATTACAAACCATCATAACCTTTCTTACTGCGTAATACAACCTCCTTCAGTTACTATCCTTTTTAATTGGTACTTCCGTGGGTACCCAATGGACATGTCTAGACTAAAAGAATTTTCCCTTGTTCTATTCAGTTGACGCCACCTCTAACTTCCTGCCATTCATTCTTATATCATCTTTTCAATTCTTTTGCATGCATCATTCAACATCGTCATGTCAGCTACGTCATTTCTGGACATGCTTCTTGATTGACCAACAATCTGATACATCTATCTAGCAGGTTATATAGCCTTTATACAAATTGACTTCCAATCTAAAACATATTCTAGTGCCATATCGTATTCAATAAGCACTTCTCCACTTCAACTACCCCCATCAATTTAAAACTCAAACATAATCTACGCTATGTTGCATAGACACCAAGGTTAGCAGATCAGTATCAGTATCAAATTGGTTCCGGACCCTTATTTGAATATCAGTATCAGTAGTTTGGCAGTTTCGGAATTCTTTGTTACAGAAAGCCAAAAAATATAAGAAATTATTTTAAACAAGAAAAGCATTTGATACTTTTAAGCATAATCTTATGTCTTATTCGTTGTTCTCTATTTGTTCTTTGTTTGTTTTAAATAAAATAATATTCAACATTATCGATTTGTTCCCAATAAGTTTGTATGTAGCAAATATTGTTGTTTATTTTATTTAATTTTCGACAAACTAACTCAATAATAAATAGTTTAAATTGAACGATAGAGGAATATTATGAATTTATATATATAACTTCAAAATATTGTACTTGTTACAATGTGTCACTAAGATTGTAGCATGCAAATCACTTCATCGATTTTGTTTCTCATACTTCTCTCCTTTTATTTAAATTTCATTTCTGCATTGACCGGAAAAGAGAGCCCATATTTCGATATCAACCACCGATATAGATGGGGCGCATTATTGGATCGGACATGGCAAAACTTATAAAAACGGCCAATATGTATCTGTATCGACAATAATGTGAACCCTGAGAAACACGTATAAGATGACATGATATGACAAGCTGAAACGAAAAATGCACTTGGCTGTTTCTAGTGCACCTTTCAGTGTTTGTATGTCTAGTATGTGTCATTTGTTGCCATGTCTGATACCTGTACGACATGGATACCACACAAACACGTTAGCGATATGAAGTGTCCATACTTCCTAGATCTTTGGGTTTTCCTCATACTTTTAAACAATTGAAACCTAATAATGAAAACTAGAACCTTAGGTGTCTATTGGCCATCAATATGAACTACTATCCATTTCTTCTTGTAGATATTCTAAAGTTAGATTATGTATACATTTATTTTCATCCTCTATAATTATAGTTTCTCTCCACATTTCAACAATAAAAACTAATGTTTTTTTTAGCCTTGTAGCTCTTGAGTCTTGACAAAAATAATATATTGACAGGTTCTTTTCCACTTAAACATACAAATTCACATAGTAATTTTGAAAATATCTACAACTAAATCATCTTCACACGTTATGGTGTTAATTCAACAGTTCCAACAAACAATCTATGAATGAATAGTGGTGCTTGAACAAAGCTTAGGTAATGACAAGCCTGTAATTTCCAAGTTCTCTTTATGAAGCTAGCCCTACACGTACTTAACCAATGTAACCATCCCAATAACAACAGCATTGCCATTATTCCACATTTTGGGGTCTGCTACACAGATCTTCCATTCATCTGTGTTAAGGATCATCTTTGGCACACACCATCATATTCTAATTAGCAGTCTGAATAGGTCTCTCTCTCGTTATAACAACTTCCTTGACTAAGATTCTACCACTCCTACTAAATGAGATCCTCTCACAATCTCAAAAGACATAAAGCACAATAATGAAAAAATTTCATCTGGGAATTCAATCTAAATTACTTGATAAGATTAAAGTTTGGAGAAGAGAGAGAAGAGGAGGAGAAGAGAAAATGAAAAAAGAGAGTGCAAGGGCTTAATCCCTAGGTTGCACCTCATGTGCATTTAATATTAATATGCATGATGATAAATACACCCAAAACTACTTCATTGTACCCACATAAGATAAATAACAATAATAACTCTAACAATAGGTATATCTAAACAGCTTGTATATGAATCAAATTGCTGCATTTGAGACTGGTACAAGTTTAGTAGCTCCCTGTCTAGTGAGCAGTGGAGCTTACAGAAGCTGGACAAACAATTCACTAATTTGCATAGACATATAAGCCATTCTGTACGATGATGTCAGCCTATAAAGGAAAATCCTAATAGAAATAAGTTGTCAGATTTGGTAGTGTCTTGTCTATTTATACACCTTTATGTGCATAATACAAATACAAAGTAATATATAATCATAGTTAAAATGAAGAACTCAATAAAGTAAGCCAAAGTTTGATCCATCAGTGCTACATGGCTTCCTGGCACATAGAGTACATAGTAAATATAGCCTATGTTATATTAAGCGTGAGGTGAGGCGAGGCGACGAAGCTGGCGCCTCGCTTAAGCGCGCTTAAGCGACGCTTAAGGACTGTATACACATAAATTTTAATATTTTTTGATACAGTCCTATTAGTATATGCATGAATAACAATACCAATTATCAATCAAACAAAGTAACAATATAAATACTATAATCAAAATGCGAAGTCATCAAAATATCATGGTCAAAATAGTCAACAAGCCACACAATGTATACATACTACATAGTCATCAAAATACCATCAAACATAAAAGCTATTCTCTAAAGTTCCTATTTTTTCAGGGTCAATTTTTGTTTTGTTCAGTTTTTTTGATCCAAGGCGCTTTTTTCGGCACCTAACACTAGGAGAGGCTCTATTAAGCGCCGCTTAAGCGCGCATAAGCGACGATTGCTTTTCTGGGGCGAGATTTCCCTAAGCGAGGCGCCCAAATTCAAATTTTCGCTTAAGCGGCGCTTAAGCGCATTTTTCACAACATAGAATATAGCAGCCCAATACTTCATCATCCACCTTACAACTGTAAGGACATGAAATCTCCTGACACAAATGGAAACAAGTGTCTCCGAAAGATGGAAGAAGAATGATATAATTCAAATACAGCATTAGGAATAAATGTTCTTCCCTAAATTTCAATTTCCTTAAACTACAAACTAAGTCCACTTGGTAGTACAATATTGATGCAGAGTAGCAGTATCACTGTACAAAATAAAAGCACAATTATCTCTCTTTCTATCCTTACCATCTCACAGTCTAGTGCAAGAATTTCATGTTGTGAAGACCCCGCAGGAGCAGGAATAGTTGAAACGAGATCTGCATTGGATGGTAAACATGAAAATTCAAACAATAAACTAAGAAAATATATGAAACAAAGAATGCAAACTACCTGCTTGATTGAAGCAATACCCATTTTCCTCTAGCTCCTTCTTTGAAAGTGTGTAGTACAGAACAGGGAAAGGTAGATCCTTTTGGTCGGCCAAAAAGATGGCTTTTCTGAAACAGACATACATCATTAGAAATATTAATAGAAATCAAATGACCAAAAAATCTAAATATCGTACACTTACCTAATAGAAATCAAGTGAAGCTATACAAACATTACTAGAAATTCATAGTTGCAAGATTTATGGGAATGTGAAAATCATAAAACTAAACTAATTTCAGCATTTAAGCACTTTGGCATAAGAATGTTCTAAGGAAAAACAGGAACATCAGAAAATTTTGGCGAAGAGAAACAAAAGTACTTCAAAATATTGAGTGAATATCTATTAATAAAGATTTTGAAGGAGTTACCCGATAACTCAAGCACTTTGGCATAAGAATGTTCTAAGGAAGAACAGGAACATCAGAAAATTTTGGCGAAGAGAAACAAAAGTACTTCAAAATATTGAGTGAATATCTATTAATAAAGATTTTGAAGGAGTTACCCAATATCTCAAAGGAAGTCAACTTAATGGAAATGGTAGATGATTGGTGGCACAGGGACACAATAGGAAGAAGGGGGTACATCACTAGAGAAGGGAGGACAGTAGGGGCACCGATAGTGACTGATTATAGAAGAATTAACATGGGGGGAGATAGTAAAGGATGCCAATGGAAAATTGGTGGATATATGAGGAACATGTTATCCCATGAGTCAGGGTTGAGAGTGATAATGCTAGCAGCTGTATTGGAGTCTATAATACTGTATTATAATGTTGAGGAAAACCAGGATCTCCACTTGCAGATATTTTCTTGGTAGGAGTGATGGATCGTGGTAGCGGCAGCATCAAGATGAGAAGGATGAAGCAGAAACACTTGATGTATTGGGTGCTTGAGCACCTCAACAGCTTAGTTTGATTTGAGCCTTGGGTTACATTTTCTGTTGTTTTGCTTAGTTATTAATGAACTTCTTTTTAATAATTGTGTCATTTTATGGTTACCTGGATTCTTCCTATGGATTAGGAGACTTTTATGCAGGCTAACACAATAGAAGAACGAATAGTTGATGCAAGTAAATAAAGCGAACTTCCTGACGATGGCAAAATAAACTTTAGGAAATACATAAACTTAGACAGGTTCCAAAAATATATTTCTAATAGCTATCTATTTTGAACACAAATCTTTGAACAAGACATGTTGAGCAAAAGAAAGCAGCCGATCACTGATGCATTGAAGAAGAAGAAAATACATCAAGATTGAAAGGTTAAAACTAGGAAGCAAGGACACTCCAAAAATGTGGGCTGTGTCATGTCGGGCACGTATTGGACACAACCTGGACACTCTCAAATACAGTAGGACACACCAAAATAGGTGTTATCTGTGTGTCTGTGTCTCCGTGTCATGTCCATGTCTGTGCAACATAGGGTGAAAGAAGATGAGATAGAACGAGTTTTCCAAGTGACGTTTTGGGTTAATACCAGTATATCACAAGGAAGATGAACCTAAACAAGTTCTCCAGAAGGACATCTCACGTAATTGATTTATAAAGAGAAAACGCACAGAAGTTCAGTCTTATTCCAACTCTCGTTCTTGAAGGGGATGAATGTGTTTATATGACTACATATGAGAGAGTGCAAGTCCAATGGCAGTGAGACATAAACCATAAGGAAAATTCACAAAAGTCAAAAATATATTTCTGCTAAAAGGCATGCCCGAGGAGTCAATAACTAGGATGAAGTGGTTGGAGGAGAGATGGACTCAGTCCTCTCACCATGTGCTCACATCATGAGTCAATTTTCAGTCTGTTTCTTATTGTTTTTATCATAATGAACTAGGTAGACAGATGAATATGAATTTCCATGATGTATGTGATCTGTAGTGAATATTGTCCTAATTGACAATAGACTAGCAGGGCCATTTCTCAAAGTAAAAAATGTACTTAGATCTGAAATTTAGAATCTGTGAAAAATCAGTACCTGTAAAGAATTTTTCCAAATAGCTATATTAACAATCGAAATAACGAGGACATGTAAAAGAGTCCAACGATACCAATACAGTCACACCAGCTAGGAGAAATACAATATTAGTTACAAAATTGCAAAGGAGTAAGCCTAAACCAACTGGGACTTGTGTTGTGAAGAAGAATACTGTATTTGCTGAAGTTAGAGAATCTATGGCCCTCAAGAGAGCATAATGGAAGACACGGATTCAGATATCCAACCAAAACATTTTGGAATAAACATTTGTTGTGTTTTGTACAATGGAACCAGCAAGGCATTATTTGTAGTAACAAAGGAAACCGATACCGAAACGACTGATTCAAAATGACCAAAATCCCCTGATACTGAAAAAACTGATTAAAAACACCAAGTTTTAGAACTTGAAATAAAGAAATGAAAATGCCCCAAGGTTTTTCAATTGAGTAACATGAGAAAAAGAAGCACGAATAACTTCACTACATTAGGTACAGCATAATGTTTGCACGCCATTGTAGTTAATTAAGATACAGAACAGCATGGCTGTAAATAATTTATACTATACAGTAAGAATATATATTTATGTTAAGTAATGTACCTTGTTTAGAAGTTTGATTGGACATCTGTGGGTTCAAATATGTTTCATTTCGCTTTCTTTTCACTTTGCATGTAAGGAGTGAATCAATTGTCTGCGTCTCATCTGACACGCAACTGGAATTTGACACACAAGTGTGATTGCTTAACTAATACGTACTAGAATGTAACTGGCTGCCTCGTCATGTGAACTGTAACTTTCATGACAAACCTGAGAGCTGAAACTGACGTTGGGTGACCGCAGAACTTTTTTAGACCAGCCAGTTTGCGGCGATTGGACATAAACAGTTCAGCATTCAAGCCTGGAACATGGAGAAGCACCACTTTCTGTATAAGTGGTTTGTTCTACAGAACATGAAGATCTTTTTAGTGTTTATATGGTTGTGTCAGTCAGAATGAAAATAGCGTAAAGAAGGCCAACTACACCAACAAATAAATCAGATGGCAGCTTATGGCTGAAACGATAAGATCCAATGTATTCAGTCAAGAAGCCAGATATACCGACATGATATAGATCCTCAGTAGAGACATTGCAAAACAGGAGTCATAAAGTTAAAACAATGTAACTTGCGAAGTATATCAACGTCGCTATTTAGGAGAAGATATAATGCTTGAAAAATATGAATTACAACGCTATTTAGAATGTCATAATACTTGAAAGCTATGAATTATGACTGCATTAAATCATACTTCTCTTTTAATAAACAGACATATCTTCCCTTTTCTTTAGAGAGCAGCAAAGCCCCCTCTTCTTGAAATTAATTGGAGCATTTAAGTACCTCATTTCTTTTATTTATTTTCTTTCTATTTTTTTATAAAGAAATTATGGTTAATATGTTATTTATCATTGTTATAGATGCCGGCCAACATGTCAGTCATTTTCACAAACAAAACAACACATATCGGCACCGTATGTCAAAATAATATCGGCCAATATATCGAGTTGAGACTGATATGTCAGCCGACACGAGAATAACCAAATATTTCCTGATATATCTAAAAGTAGGAATTTTTTTTTAACTTAAAACGGTTAACAGGTCCCAACCCGTTAACCCTTAACAAAGAGTTGTTGTAGAGTACTTATCGAGAAATCTCGGATTTATAGTCTAATGAATAACAAGACTAAGAGTGTGAAGCATACCCATGTGCTTTTCTTTTATGTTTGTACTATCTTCACTAGACTCTTCAATTACTTTATACAATATTTTGATCTTAGTAGTTTCTTTATTTAGACTTAAAATGTTATCGTATTATATTAGATTTATGTTTTTGTTACAGAGCACATGGCCCTTAACAGTGTTGAATGGAAAAAAAATGGTTCAGGAAACCAACCCCAAAAAAATTGGAGAAGGCTTTATTGTTGTTCTTATTGTCGCCTTATGTTAGTTTAGTTGTAGACTAGGAAGCACAAACACTCCAAAAAATGATCGTGACGTGTCGGATACATATCGGACACTCCACAGATATCGGACACTCCAAACTACACTAGGACACACCAAAGCATGCGACAAGACCATGTCGATGTGCCCTTACCATGTCGTGTCATCTACGTGTTCGTGCAACAAAGGTTTTAGGACATCTAGAAATTAGAATTAGATAGAACATTTAGTATATATGAGATGAAATATACTATATATTTATTGATATCCAACATTTTAAAATATCTCAGACATTCAACATTTCAATACCCAAATCAACATGAATTCTATTTGACATCTATAACCTTGTTATTTATATATTTATTTACTGAATTATCCCCACCAGTCTTTCTTAGTTTAATCACTAAAATTTCATCTGATAGTTACTGGTTTTGGAATCAAATCACGTCTTAAATCCAAGAGAAATAAAAGAAGCAGCCATACTTTGACAAAAATCCAAGATGGCATCAACCCATCGCCAATAACCCAGGTAACAAGACCTTGGATATCCTATTTCACAATAGAAACACTCATTAGATGCTTAATCATTAGTGATAACTTTGTAAGCAATTGAATCTTAGAAAACATACCTGCAGTGTTATTGTTGGATTAGACTCAGGAGTTCTGAGAACAACATCAGCCTTTCCCTGCATAATAAATTACAAGATAAGTGCATATGCACATCATGAGCAATAGAAAACAAGCATAACATAAAATGCCTATATTTGACCAAATATTAGATAATCAACCAAACACCATTGCATCCTTAATCAACTATAAAAATGGACCAATCACATATTTAAACTTGTAATGTGCAGCAAGAAAAAAAAAAAAATCTATTTTGTGAATATTTGATCGTAAATGAAAATGTGATTGCTATTAGTCCGTCTCACACAAAGTGATTGCTATTAATATGTCCATCCACCTATGTTCTGCTTAATGTCTTATATTTTCCACTGCCAGCCCCAAGCCTGGACAAACATTGAAGGATTGTATTGAAACAACCAGCGCAAAAGGTTGTCCATCTATATGAAATGAATCCTTACACTAATATATGTTAATTTAGGGCGTTTAACAACATGTGTTTTCAACAAAATGTTATGATAAATGGGCAACTGTTGTTTGCTAGGGCCTTACCCAAAATTGGTGTGATGCATCAGTAGCACCCGATGCAATATCAAGTGGCACTCACGACGGGAATGTTTCTATCCCAACCCGACCTAAACCAATATATGTAGTGATGGAGGACCATTCAGTTTGGGTGAAATTATTGGTTTTAGTTGAGTTGAATTTATATTTGGGTCAAGTTTTAAGTTCTACTTTAAGCATCTGTTTTAGACCATGATTAGTTTTGTTTTATTTGAGTCTCTCACGTTCATCTTTATCTAGAACTAGATTTATTGATTCTATAAGATCTATATATTTAAAAATTAATAAGGGATTGATGAATGAGAATTAGAGATTTTGAGAGTTTCATCTATGTTTTAGAAGGTGCCCGTCTCGCCGCCTTACATGGTTGCTAGGTGTTTCGGGTACTTTGACTCCTAGGAAACTAATATTTAGGCGGAGAGTTTTTGAAGCAGCCCCGAGCCTGCCACCTCAAGGCGCCTCGGACCGCCTCAAGGCCTTGACTTAGATTTGGATTTAAGCTAAATTAATTTTGAATTTGGAATGAAACCCAGGTCTAATAAATATTAATAATTTAATAAACATATTAGAGAATAGGATAGGAACAATAGCCTTTCTCCTCTTGGTTCTCTTATATTTCTTTTCTAAACCAATGAATCTCATCTCCATCTTCGACTTTGATGTGCACTACCAAACAGCAAAATGTAAGTCTCTGTTTGTATTTACCTTGGCCTTTGTTTCCAAGTAACCCTTTCTTTCTTTTTGTTTATTCTCCTCTCTAAGGGACAACGACCACGACACTAACAATCAACTTTCATTCCACGGTTGTTCATCCTCCACTAAGTATATCTCCCATCCTCTCAACCTTTTTCATATGTTTGGACATATATTTGTTCTCTTTACATGAGAGTGTTTCCCTTGGCTTCTCCCACCTTGCTCTCACATGTACAATTTTCTAATCACTTCTCCTTCACATTTTTTATATTTTAAAATTTTAATTATTTAGAATTTTCTTTCCTACCAGTTGGTTAGACTTTGGTTCGAATCAAGATTAGGTTCATTGAACGGTATCTTGGAGTATTGAGTTGCTTATCCTTCGTAACCGCTTTTGAAGCCATATAAGGAGACCCTCCCCTCATTCGTTCTTCACTTCACCATTATTTCCATTATATATTTTTGAGAGAAAAGAGAAGGCTTGCGGGAAGAAGGCTGATACAAAGATGATGAATTGTTACAGGAAAAGACGAGTACAAGAAGGGATATTAGTGAAAGATTTTGTAGATGGAACGAGTAGGCATTTCGTCAAACAATGAGTGAACAGAACTTCTTTCACGTGAATCTCTCACATTTAAATAAAAGATGGATTGTTCTTCGTGTTCTACATAATCCATGATAATTGTTTCCACTTTGTTGCTACATGGAATATGAAATTAAAGAACATAAAAAATTGCTATTTTCGATTTAAGAATTCTACAGAACATAGAATGATGGAAGTACGAAATAACTTAAGAATAAAGAAGAATGAAAGTATTTTTGCCACTAAAGAAAGGAATTGGTATGTGATTGATATGGAATTGGTATGCTCCTATGTAGGCCCTTAGGCAATAATGATAGTAATTCACTAAGAAGAGGATTATGGAGAAGACTATGTTTAATAAGAATTATTGCTTACTTGATTGTGTTGAGAGTATTAATAGGCTTTTAGTCCCACATCGGGTAGAATAATATGGAGAGGGTTAGCCTCTCCTATATATGTAGTTTCACCACAATAATAAACAAGTCAAGGTTTCTACTAAACATCTATTTGGTATCAGAGCTAAACCCTAACCACCACCTCTCTCCACCAAACCCTAGCCGTCGTCCCTCCTCCACCAGCCCCCCCTTTTTTCCACCGCCAGCACCGTCGGCCCCCCTTTTTTCTCCGCCCTCCTCCACCAGCAGCCGTCGCCCCCTCCTTCCCCAGCAGCAGCCGCCCCCCTTTCTCCAGCAACACCGCTGGTCCCCCCCCCTCTTTCCTCTCCAAGTCAGCCCCCACTCCTCCTTCTCGTCAGACCATGCGACCTCCAGTCGCAACAATGCATGGGACATGAGGAGTGGCTCTCGGGGACGTCGCTACTGCTGAAGGAGAAACAGTAGACGTGGAGAGGACGGTGACCAACGGCGGAGACAGTCTAGATCTACTATCGCCTTGCTGATGGAAGAGGAGAAGAAGAAGATGATGAAGACGATCTACGGCAAGCTGACGGTCCAAGAGATGAGGGCTTTGGTGGACGATCTCTTCTCCAGGAGGCTGACCGGGACTAGTTTCCATCCTGCACACGCAGATGTGAATCCTTCACCATACAAAATGGCGAAGTTGGAGAAGCTGAAAGTAAAGTTGGAGGGTACTTCCTGTCACGTCCCGATCCGGGAAATCGCTCGTCCTCGCTAGGTTTTACCCGAATCATCGTCCTCGCTGGGGCGTGATGCCGCACGAGCCTGGAGTTGCGCTCGTGTAAGGCAAGATAACAGTTCACATAGCGTTTATCCCAAATTGATAACATAAGCAGCGGAAGGAAAACAGAGTATAACATAAGAATCTCTTTTTATTCATAATGAACTGAAGATTACAAAGGATCTGAATAGCCCAACATATATGCCAATTGGCTACAACGCTCATGATCTCTCTAGCTCACAAAGGATTACATTGTTCCATACATTATGCCTCTTTATAGCCACCAAGTAGTCTTCGGCTGAACATCTCCATGTCGCAAGTCCGAACGCCTATGCGGAAGCTCCTCTTGAACGCCAAGGACTCCATGCCTCGGCACGTCCAAGCCAAGCTCCACCCCGCGCCGATCATAACCTGAGCCTGCACATAAACTAGTGGGGGATTAGTGCTTTCGTCCTCGCTTCGCACTGATCAAGACCCGCTCGCACCCAAACCAAACACTAAATACATTTAGTGAAACATGCATCTTAATTTGTGATCTTTCTATTTAGCCTTAGGATCAGTTTCATGGCAAAACTTAAACATAGCACATTATCATAAATGTGTCTCATGCCGTGTTCCTGCAGCAGATACAGTTAGCCATAATATGAACGTAAACATAGTGTTCGTGCTCATCTCGTTCCTCTTTGCCTAGCCTGCCATGGTTAGAACTTACATAAGCAATCATACGATTCGTGCAACCGACCAATCATAAACGTAAACATATGCATAATGGGTGACAGGCCCTGCGCCTGCACCCAGCTCTCATCTCAGCCCACCGGCCCTATCTATATGAAGGTCACGGTGTTTCGCACCGTAATGGACTTGGCATCTCTTATGTGTAAGCCTACAATCGCTTCGATACGGGTTGCTAGCCCAGTATCCGAAGGATCCCAAACTTACGGATATCATAGCTTATCACAGCACTGGACGGTCGCAATCCGTCCGAATGTTGTAAACCATAAATACCACACATAATTTCCTCCTAGGCCGAACGGTCCTGGCGCCCCGGCGTAACCGTTCGAGGGAAGCCGTACCCGTGCACGGGCCATCCGAGTCCATTGACCATGCAATACGCGCCATAGCAAACACACATAACAATCCAACCAAATCCTCCGTTGCATAAACATAGTCTTGTTCCATAAACGGTTTCCCGTGCCATAAACGGTTTTCCGTGCCATAAACATAATCCACCATTCATATGGGGAGCTCCGTCGGCGTTATGCCCCAACACATCCATATTGATGCACGACGTCCAAACGGCTTAGTCATCTCATACTCGTATTCAACGCGTACCATTCGTAAGTTATTCTCATAGCATAATTTCGTAATTACTTAGTCTTTTCGTAACATAAGTGCCCGAGGGCACGCTCAGCACCGTAATCAATGTTCTACGCCTAGTGTTCAATATTCTCGGAGCCGTGCACACGATGCACATCTCAATATCGTCTTTCAATGTTCTACCATCATTGCCCTACCGCGACTCGTACACTTGATGCACGTCGCTTCAATTGTTCGATTGTTCAATGTTCTACCTTAGTGTTCAACGCATATTTAGACACTTACTCGCCGAGCCACGCTCGCTAACTCGATAACATATTACGCATTCCATAACATATTTTATTAGACGTGAAGGAATAGGGAGAGAGAGTCAAGAACCCGCCCACCTTAAACCGATACGCCTTGCCGCCTCGCCGATTGAAGCGTCTCGCTTCCATAACTCGATCGCATAGCTAACTCCCGGACTTAGCCATTCCTTTGAACTACTCGGTTGATTTAGCCTATCGCGCCCATACCACGATCCGTAATCCAGCATAAAGGCATAGCCTGCGCACCAGATCAACCAACATTAGCACTTGCTCAACGAAACTTATCCTTTGCATCGATTCGATTCATAGATTCCAACCGACTCAAAGCTTACCTTTGGCCAACGTAACACTTGCATCGATTCGCATCGATACCTCATCGGGTCAACGCAACTCTTTGAGTCAACGACTCATCATAATGCACCGAGCGGAGCGGGGCAATACATAATATACCACTCAAAATCAGGTTCGTCCTCGAACCGAAACCAACACTTAATCAAAGTGCCTCGCATAGATCGTTTCACGATCTCGTGCTACTATCGTTGGAATCATACAACTTAGTTTGGATCATACACATATTTTAGGCGTCCCACCAATATATGCATTTCAGCCAAGCTCAGTTGTAGGATATCGGGACAACAAACAAGCTCAACTTAAATCCTCAAGCACCAATCAGTCCGTACTCGTCTTAGTCATATCTTAGCGCCTATTCTTAGAATCCAGCGTACGAACATCTTCGCATATAACTTGACTCAAAACCATAACTTCGATCTCATAAGTTTCTCGCCGGCCACCTAACACTCGCATTGCATTGAGTCATTGCGCATCCGATCACAACAATTCTCTGCAACGCCTGTTCGCCCAACCGTTTGCCTATCTCTCACATAACTCAAGTATTTCATCCAATCATTCATAACACTTGGCCTCTACGACATGGACTACGTCCACATGTCTCAAATTCCTTTGCCTACAATCCGTACTAAGTCTCGCACACAACTATTCCAACACGATCTACATTTTCGAACCATATACGTATCGCGTCTGGGGCTACCCCCGCTAGGTAACTTATCCAGACATCATACTTAATCTCTCCCGACACAAGAGGTCAACTTGAGTCTACGATGCTCAAAGGCAACAATCTTTCCGACCCAAGGTCTCTTACGATACGCCCATCTCCTATTCTCGACCGAGTACGACTCCTTTACTCAATTCTCAATCAATCCCGACTAGTTCGTTTGCAACATAGATGGCGCGCTCAACACATATATGGCCTAACCGTTACTCAAACCGATCTACGACACAACTCTTAGGGTCGTTCTACTATCCGTCGCTCTCGCGCATTGCAAAATCCTTGCAATCGCCTTACCGCATCACTACGCTAAGCACGTTCCTCAACATCTATTCGATCCAACATGACTTTTCTTGACCATATCGATTCTAGTACTCGCTAACTTTCGAGACACGATACTCACTCGCTTAGACTTATCCTCAACATGCACTACCTCATTCCTTATCCTTCGTACGCGACTTCTTTAGGGTCATCCTATGGGACTTCAACATTCACTTGATTTGGCGGTCAAGTCTTCTAGGGTCATCTGCCCCGAAACTACGCTCGATAATTGAAGATCATCAACGAGGGACAGTTACAACGAACCATGCTATGTCCTATCGCGGAGCCAAATCAATTTCCGACAATTCCTAGGGGGCTTTACCCAATCCGACATATCAATCCACAATTTATCTATCCCCGCGCAACTGATGCGCCGTTAACTATTCGAATCACTCATGCATTATCGTCGACTATCTTGCTAATCGTACGACATCTACTCGCCTCATGTTCGAGTTTACCTATCCGTAATCACAGTCCGACACATTCCATACTCCTCGAAACCATCCTCGAACAACTTTCGCATCAAACCACAAGTCCATATCAAATTTGCCACGCCTCGCAAGTTCGATCATCCCCGCTGGATGAATCACCATACCAGCGCTCACGCGGAATGATCGTTCTAATTTGACGTGACGCATGTGCGAGGCTGGTGTTGCGCTCGCTCAAGACAAGAATGTCAACATAGTGGTTATCCACGAATCAATCCAGACACTTTCGATTTCATCCGAGTAATATCCATCCGTTCTCAAATTCTTCGAAGCATTCCTATCATTGTCATCCAAATCGACATCAACTTAACTTACATCTTATTCATCCAACAACAATGCTCAACACAATTTTCGTTCATTCGATCAGAGTATCCCCGAGTTATTACATATCGTCTTTGATACGCCTCAATACCATCGTCGATATGCATAACTTGAACATCTTCCTTTCTCATAAGCTCAAACCCGTTGCAATCATTGCCATTATCCGAACTCGAATACGAATCAAGTCTCGCACTTATCAAGATCCATTCAGTTGTAACTACTTAACATCGTCGCGTCACAATTTCAAATTCACATATCCCTAACTCGTACTTCCAATCGTGCTACCGACTCCTCGCGCTAACTCAAATTCGTTCGTACGATTTCTTCATACATACTCAACACAATTTTAACTGGGTCAACTTATTTCCTCAATGCGACATTCCTTCGCTATACTCAGCCTATTGTTCGACTTACGCTTAACGAATCCTCGTCCGATTTATCATCCATAGGTATGACTTCGCACATAATTGTTCAACTCAATTCATCGAAGCATACTTGCATCGACTTCTCTCAAGTCATTCCCACTCAAGTCTCGGTACTACTCCGTCCGTTGCGGACAAACCTATCATAACCGATACAATCATCTCGACGCGATCTATCGTAAGTCACCAACCGGCTTAACATAGCTATCACCAAGTGGTATTCCATATACCACTCAGGAATCGAGCCTATCATTATCAATACAATACTTCGCTATACTGATCACATAAATGGTATTGCATATACCACTCGAAATCGAGTCATTACTCGACATCACATTCCGCAGAGGTCCGACATCTATTTCTCAATCAACTATCCCGTATGGCGATCTTTCCGATCCCAGCTCTAGCGTTAGCTCAAGTTTGACACACATTCAATCTAACTGTACCATGGCGATCGTATCGATCACGCCCGCAACATTCGCTTACTCAAAGCTCAACGTGACATTCGGCCAACATACATGTTCGCCTACTCAACTCGACTCGTTCAAATCGCATCCACGATCTTCCAATCTCGCTCGTTGCAACTCGTGCAACAATTTACTCTCGATACTTAAGGTCATTTCTCAATCTCGTGCAACATATCGCTATCCATCCGCATAGCCATACAACACGTATCATACCATATCGACTTGTTGTACCGATGCAACGAACGATTCACGACTTGCTGCACTCCGTGCAACCAACGACACATAACCATTCTCATAGCCATATAACACGCATCGTCTCACATATCGATCCGTTGCACTTCGTGCAACCAACAACACATATCTCCTCGCACTTCGTGCGACCAACAACACATAACTCCTCGCACTTCGTGCGACCGACAACACATAACTTCTCGCACTTCGTGCGACCGACAATATGCATATCATTGCACTTCATGCAACCAACATCACCATATTCGTTGCACTTCGTGCAATCAACGACTCACAACTTTCTTGCACTTCGGAAAACCATAAACTCATAACCCGTTGCACTTCGTGCAACCAACATTCTCCGATGGCACCCGGAGATAGCGTGATAGTCACGACATACTTGTGGCAGACGTACGAACTTAATATAGACTTATTGTATGGAACATCCAATGTAGCGTCGAGCAGATCCATGAGCCATGCGGTTGCGGAAACAACTTAGAGTCAACTGAATTTCGATATCGAAGTAACTGAGGGTCAAAGAGATTCACGTACGGTCCAAAGGATGGAACCGCTCTGATACCAACTTGTCACGTCCCGATCCGAGAAATCGCTCGTCCTCGCTAGATTTTATCCGAATCATCGTCCTCGCTGGGGCGTGATGTCGCACGAGCCTGGAGTTGCGCTCGTGTAAGACAAGATAACAGTTCACATAGCGTTTATCCCAAATTGATAACATAAGCAGCGGAAGGAAAACAGAGTATAACATAAGAATCTCTTTTTATTCATAATGAACTGAAGATTACAAAGGCTCTGAATAGCCCAACATATATGCCAATTGGCTACAACGCTCATGATCTCTCTAGCTCACAAAGGATTACATTGTCCCATACATTATGCCTCTTTATGGCCACCAAGTAGTCTTCGGCTGAACATCTCCATGTCGCAAGTCCGAACGCCTATGCGGAAGCTCCTCTTGAACGCCAAGGACTCCATGCCTCGGCACGTCCAAGCCAAGCTCCGCCCCGCGCCGATCATAACCTGAGCCTGCACATAAACTAGTGGGGGATTAGTGCTTTCGTCCTCGCTTCGCACTGATCAAAACCCGCTCGCACCCAAACCAAACACTAAATACATTTAGTGAAACATGCATCTTAATTTGTGATCTTTCTATTTAGCCTTAGGATCAGTTTCATGGCAAAACTTAAACATAGCACATTATCATAAATGTGTCCCATGCCGTGTTCCAGCAGCAGATACAGTTAGCCATAATATGAACGTAAACATAGTGTTCGTGCTCATCTCGTTCCTCTTTGCCTAGCCTGCCATGGTTAGAACTTACATAAGCAATCATACGATTCGTGCAACCGACCAATCATAAACGTAAACATATGCATAATGGGTGACAGGCCCTGCGCCTGCACCCAGCTCTCATCTCAGCCCACCGGCCCTATCTATATGAAGGTCACGGTGTTTCGTACCGTAATGGACTTGGCATCTCTTATGTGTAAGCCTACAATCGCTTCGATACGGGTTGCTAGCCCAGTATCCGAAGGATCCCAAACTTACGGATATCATAGCTTATCACAGCACTGGATGGTCGCAATCCGTCCGAATGTTGTGCACCATAAATACCACACATAATTCCCTCCTAGGCCGAACGGTCCCGGCGCCCCGGCGTAACCGTTTGAGGGAAGCCGTACCCGTGCACGGGCCATCCGAGTCCATTGACCATGCAATACGCGCCATAGCAAACACACATAACAATCCAACCAAATCCTCCGTTGCATAAACATAGTCTTGTTCCATAAACGGTTTCCCGTGCCATAAACGGTTTTCCGTGCCATAAACATAATCCACCATTCATATGGGGAGCTCCGTCGGCGTTATGCCCCAACACATCCATATTGATGCACGACGTCCAAACGGCTTAGTCATCTCATACTCGTATTCAACGCGTACCATTCGTAAGTTATTCTCATAGCATAATTTCGTAATTACTTAGTCTTTTCGTAACATAAGTGCCCGAGGGCAAGCTCAGCACCGTAATCAATGTTCTACGCCTAGTGTTCAATATTCTCGGAGCCGTGCACACGATGCACATCTCAATATCGTCTTTCAATGTTCTACCATCATTGCCCTACCGCGACTCGTACACTTGATGCACGTCGCTTCAATTGTTCGATTGTTCAATGTTCTACCTTAGTGTTCAACGCATATTTAGACACTTACTCGCTGAGCCACGCTCGCTAACTCGATAACATATTACGCATTCCATAACATATTTTATTAGACGTGAAGGAATAGGGAGAGAGAGTCAAGAACCCGTCCACCTTAAGCCGATACGCCTTGCCGTCTCGCCGATTGAAGCGTCTCGCTTCCATAACTCGATCGCATAGCTAACTCCCGGACTTAGCCATTCCTTTGAACTACTCGGTTGATTTAGCCTATCGCGCCCATACCACGATCCGTAATCCAGCATAAAGGTATAGCCTGCGCACCAGATCAACCAACATTAGCACTTGCTCAACGAAACTTATCCTTTGCATCGATTCGATTCATAGATTCCAACCGACTCAAAGCTTACCTTTGGCCAACGTAACACTTGCATCGATTCACATCAATACCTCATCGGGTCAACGCAACTCTTTGAGTCAACGACTCATCATAATGCACCGAGCGAAACGGGACATTACACTTCCAACTACTTGAAGTGATCACATCAGGCGATGTGGATTCTAAAGGCAAGAGGCTTGGTGCGCTATATGAATGGCCAAACCAAGGTACCTGAAGATCACTCACGAAAGTTTGCTGTGTGGAAAATCATCAATAATGTTGTAGCTGTATGGTTGACAGCCTCATTGACCGACCAAGTGTCGGACAACGTAGAAGCAATGGAGGGTGCTGGTGACATTTGGATAATGCTGAGAGACAAGTACTCAGGGACGGACAACCCTATGAGGGTCTTCCAACTATAGGATGAACTTGATAAGGTGGTCCAAGAAGATCACACCATCTCTAAGTATGCGGCTCTGCTGAAGAAGTATTGGTCAGATCTCGACCACTATGATCCCATTGATGTGGAAGATGAGCAAGTGGAACCGACATTTGCGAAACATTACCAGAAGTTCATGGAGTATATCACGCGATAAAGGATGTTGAAGTTCCTGAAGGGGCTCGACCCAGCATTCGAGCAAAGAAGGAATGTGCTACTTGCACAACCTGGACTGCTATTACTGGAGGAGGCCATTGCTGATATGACACAAGAAGAAGCACGGTTGAAGCTGATGCCTAGCACCACTCGCTCTCCGGGGGAGAAATCATCTAGCAGTTTTTAACCCAAATCTTTCATAAGGAGGAGGGTGCTACAACTGTGGAGACCCAGGACACTTCATCATATTCTATACAATGGACGCAGCCGTGGAGGGCATAGGGGTGGCAACGGAGGCTATGCCGGTGGCAGAGGTCATTATTCTGGATGACACAAGACAAACCTGGCAGAAGAAGAAAATAAGAGTCGGTCATCCGATATGACCCCTAGTGAAAGAAAATTGCTAGAAATGTGGAGGAACATGAACCTTAGAACCAGCGACAGTCGAGCCAACACCACTGGGACATCGACTCCAACCACCTTCGCGGGTAACATCACCTATTATGCCTATACAAGCACATGTATACCTGCTCATGTCCTTGCATCTATCCACAAACCAGTAAGCCTAAATTGGATAATTAACTCTGGGGCATCCTGCCATGTCACTGGTGCCCATAGTGAGTTCCAAGATTACACTCGTATGACGACGCCTGAAAGCATTCAGACTGCTGATGGTACTGCTAGACCATCGTGGGTAAAGGCACAGTTGAATGCACCCCTTACATGACTCTAACCGATGTCTTGCATGCTTCATCTTTTCATGTTAATCTATTGTCCATTAGTGTCATTGTTCTTCAACTTAATTGTGTTGTTTTATTTGACATTCCGAAGGTAATTTTTCAGGAGAAAGGAACAGGGAGACATTTGGGAACTAGCACTTGGCATAAAGGACTATGGTACTTGGGCAGGGGTGGGGTGGATACAGCACTAAGCACTGGTGGATGAAGTACATCCGGAAGTCACGAAGCACCGTGGAAGCAGAATTATTACTCCAACATCAGCGCATGAGATACTTTTCATTCAGTCTACTGAGTCGGATGTATCCCTATATGTATCAAAAGGCTAATAAGTAAAAGTTGGTTTATGATGCTTGTGAACTTGGGAAACATACCAGAAGCTCTTATGTGAGTTCTGGAAATAAAAATTTAGCTGCTTTTGATATGATACATTCTGATGTGTGGGGACCTTGTCCTACAACTGTTGTTAATGGTTTCAGGTGGTTTGTCACCTTTATTGACTGTCACACTCGTGTTATCTGGATATACCTAATGAAGAGTAAGAGTGATGTCTTTGCATGCTTTCAAAATTTTTATCGCAGGATTACAACACAGTACGGTGCTAAAGTGAAGATTTTGAGGTCTGACAATAGGACAGAATACACCAACAAGGTTATTGAAGAATATTTATCAGCCAATGGAATACATCATCTGACTTCATGTGCCTATACACCAGCACGGAATGGCGTGACAGAGCGGAAGAACATGCACCTGTTGGAAGTGGCACGGTCAATGATGTTTGCTATGAATGTTCCTAAACACTTATGGGGATATGTTGTGTTAAATGTTGCATATCTCATCAACATGATACCCTCTTAGGTGTTAGGATGGAAGACACCGTTTGAGATGCTTGCAGGAAAGAACAAGTACATTATTCCCCCCAAAGGTATTTGGATGTGTATGTTTTGTGAAGGATAATAGACCTGTGATGGGAAAGTTGGACCCTCGGACAGTGAAGTGTATCTTCGTTGGCTACTCAGGGACTCAAAAGAGATATTCTTGCTGGAGTGTTATGGAGCGAAGGCTCTTTGTGAGCATGGATGTTACATTCAGAGAGATGGAACCATACTGCCATAATGGTTCAGGTGAAGTTTCCACATTTAGTGACACACCTAACACAAGAGGTGTTATGAGTGAGAGGGAGATAGTCCCAAGCGTGATTGTCGGGTCAGTTCCATGCTTAGTGATGGAAGTTGGTCCAAGGAAACAAAGGGGAGATAGCGAGGGTGAGAAAAGTGATGAGAATACACACAATCAGGAGGAAGGAAGTGATGATCCAGTACGGAGGAGGAACAGACTAATGAACAATCTACATCTACAGAGCTCCAAGTCTACAGAAGAAGAAAGCAGCAGTCCACTACTGTGCCTATTGCCCCTACTGTGTCGTGTCCCTCGCTTAACCATGTCCCAACTCCTGAAGATGCACCTCCCGCACCGGATCCCTCTGATTCGGATGGTATGACCTCTCCTCCACTATCTCATATTCCCTTAAGAATGTCTTCTCGTAGTAATGCGGAAAGATCCCCTAATCGTTATGGTTATGAATATGACATTGCCCATTTTTTATCCTACTCTAATATATTTCCTACTTATGGAGCATTCATTGCATCTTTAGACAACATCTTTGCCTAAGTGTTGGCAGAAAGCGAATGAAGATCCGAGGTGGAAAGCTGCAATGTTGGAGGAACTTGGGACACTTGAAAGAAATGGGACATGGAAACTTATTCCATTACCTAAAGGAAAGAGAGCAGTTGCATGCAAATGGGTCTTCACAGTAAAGGAGACGCCAGAAGAAAAGGTGGAGCGATATAAGGCAAGATTGGTTGCAAAGAGATCCACTCAGTCTTATGGCATCGACTATGATTAGACATTTGTCCCAGTAGTAAATATGAGCACTGTGAGAACCCTGGTCTCTCTTACAGCAAACCATGGGTGGCAACTTCATCAATTAGATGTAAAGAATGACTTTCTTCATGGAGATCTATAAGAGGAAGTATACATGAAGACGTCCTATGGATTTTGCACGAAGCAGTCGACAGAAAAGGTGTGCAAGCTGAAGAAATCACTGTATGGACTCAAGCAATCTCCTCGAGCATGGTTTGAAAGATTCAGAAAAGCTGTCACATGCATGGGGTACAGTCAGACCAATGCAGATCACACGGTTTTCTTTAGACATGCTAAAGACCACGTCACCATACTTGCAGTATATGTAGATGATATAGTGATCACAGGTAATGAAGAGGAGATTACCTAGCTGAAGTCAAAACTTGCCAAGGAATTTGAAATAAAGGACTTGGGAATGATGAGATATTTTCTCGGTGTCGAGATAGCTCGAGGAAGAGATGGAATCGTCCTTTCCCAGAGAAAGTATGTATTAGACCTGCTCACAGAGACTAGTATGCTGGAATGTTGTCCGACAGTCACTCCAATCGATCAGAAAAAAAAATTAGGGACAGAGACATGAGAGTCAGTTGATCGTGAGAGATATCAGAAACTTGTAGTCAGATTGATTTATCTAGGCCACACTCGCCCTGATATTTCATTTGCCGTGAGTGTAGTGAGTCGCTACATGCATGATCCAAGAAAGAGCCACATGGATGCATTTTTTTATATTCTAAAATATCTGAAGGAGACCCCTGGAAGAGGGATATGGTTCAAGAACAATAGACACCTGGGTGTTGAAAGATACTGCGATGCAGATTAGACAAGTTGCATGGATGACAGAAGGTCTACCTCAGGGTACTATGTCTTTGTGGGAGGTAACCTAGTCTCGTAGAGAAGCAAAAAACAGTTTGTGGTAGCACGATCGACCGTTGAAGCAGAATACAGAGCTATGACTCTGGGAGTGTCAGAGTTGTGGATAAAAGCACTACTGATGAAGTTGAAGATGGACCAGGGAACATCATTGCGCCTTCTGAGTGACAGTCAAGCTGCACTAAGTATAACTAACAACCCAGTTCAACATGACAGAAAGAAGCACATCGAGATCGATCGGTTCTTCATCAAAGAGAAGTTAGAGAAAGGGTTATTAAAGCTCGATTATGTTCGCTCAGAAGAACAATCACAGATTGTCTTACCAAGGACCTTAATTCATTGATTCTTTCTAAACTATGTAATAAGATGGGGATGATTGATATCTATCGTCCATCTTGAGGGGGAGTGTTGAGAGTATTAATAGGCCTTTAGTCCCACATCGGGTAGAATAATATGGAGAGGGGTTAGCCTCTCATATATATATGTAGCTTCACCACAATAATAAACAAGTCAAGCTTTCTACTAAATACCTATTGATTGAAAGGTAGAAGTGATTATTTTTCTATAAGTTAATGAATGTTTATTCTTTAGATGTTTCAATTGAGCCTAAATATGCTTATCTAAAAGAGATGTTATTATTGTGAAAGAAATGGTTGTTATGATGGAAAGAACAGTGTTATGGGACCAGAAGTCTGAAAGGGTTGAGACTTTATAGTTTCACGGTATAGTATAGTCATCGGTTAACAAAGAAAGAAAGAGAAGAGATCGTTGCATAGAGAGATTATTGCATTGTTTACTTTATAGAATATGTTTATAGATTGTATAACCATTCATTCGTTATGAACAACTTGTGCACAAGGAATCTCTTGAACGATATCGAATGTAATGGAATCGGATTGGCCTAGGAGAGATTTTCGGCAACGCTCGAACAAGGAGACCCTATGAAATTGACACTATCGGCCACTGTTCTAATGATGGGGAGTCATCCATTGGCCTCAAATAGTTAGGATGCATGCTAATGAATTTGTGTTGCAAGCTCTAACTAATTCTTAGATGGACGGAATGCAACACTTAAAAGTTATTATAGTTTCTAATCCCTTGTTTTACATAGACGAAAATTACGGAGTCCTATATTATTATTATTATAATCCCTCGTTTTGCAAGATGGAATTCAACGTCTAACACCAAATTTCTTTTTTATTTCTTATATATATTCACTTGTTCCGAGACGCAATAATGTTCCTAACTTTACTCGTTAGCTAGAATGAATGAAGATATTGAATGCTATAAATAGTAACATAGAAAGGAATATTTATAAGTATAGATTTTGTTCATAGAATGGTTATTGATGGCTTTCAAAAGAAGGAAATGAATTGTTGCCTAATTGGTTTAAGTATTGGCAGGAAACAAGAGTAAGGAAAGTATAGAAAGACTGGTTAGTGGTTACAATAAAAGATGTTTTGACTCACCTGATTACTTGTGTTTGCTTTAGGTGGGTGCAATTTTGTCACACTCACCAGTACATCCCAATGTATCGACCATCGGATTTCAGGTACAAAAACCAAGGTAGAAGCTTGAGGCGATAGCATGTTATTTGAAACTTACATTATTTCATCATTTCAATAACTAGAATATTCCATTGCAACGAGATCTGTTTTAGTTGACTCTAACTATATTTATTTTCGTTGCTTATAATGAATTGAGAACCAATTATTTCTTGCCTTTTACAAGTCAACTTAGGCTTGTACGACATCACGTTCTCGAGGAGTTGATTATCGGAGCGGGGCATGACAGTTTCTATGCTACATATTCCACCAGTATCGCCTCCTCCACTATAGCCATCTTTGAGAGATCAGTTTATAGAAGATGATTTCATAGTTGAGGTTATAGATTACCACATTATTTGGTATATTTTTAACAAAACATAATTGGTATATTTTTAGCAAAACATAATTTTACTCACGGAATAAAGTCGGGTAGGAGATAGCCCTAGTCCTACAAACATCGGAGAGAAGATTGTTCATCGCCCTACAAACGCGCGCACTTGTAGGATGATGGCCCATGCCTCTCATAGAATCCATTAATAATCCTCACTAAGCATGTTGAAGTATTCAGAATCAACAGTGGATTAACAAATGATAATTAGAGATTTTTGTGAGTTTTCGTATGTGATAAATTGATGACTCCCTAATCAATCAACTTCCTATCTTGTGATGTTGTGCTGCAGCCTGCTGGTTTATGCTCCAACAGGTTTATGCTCATTGTTGGATTCTTTTTCTTCACAGTATAATCTTCACATCAACTCTTCATCTTCTTAGTAATACCGCTTTGCTCCGTTTGGTAGATTATTGTAATTTCTTAGGGTTTTATGACGGTATATTCCAATAATTTATAAATATCACAAAGCAATAATTTGAGTTTCCACCCAATTTGGTCATCCCCCTTAAGTCTTGTCATGTGTCACTTCACGTAACCAGACACTTCAGTTCGTCTTAAGAGACTTCCAAAGTTCCAACCTGACAATGTAACATGAAACAAAATAAACCTAACCTAAGCGGACATTTGGTACACGTTATTTTCTTTTTATTTCCGGACAAAATTTGGGTGGGAAACCTATTCCCATATCTGATTTACGTTATAAAAAAAATATTCCAAGAAATTGCAAATACCCAGAAAACCTATCCCTTAAAAATTGGTGGGTATATTATTTTGTCCGGAAAAAAAATTGTTGTTTTTTTAATTTGTCTATACTTTTTTAAAATATTTTTTTTCTTTTTTTTATCCTTTTTCATTTTTTGGTTTTTTTTTCATTTTTTTCTCTTTTCTTTTTTTTTCTAAGGTTTTTTTTTGGTTTTTCAGTTTTTTAATCTTTTTCATTTTTAAGAAAAAAAAAATTTTCAGTTTATTTATTTTTTTTTCATTTTTTTAAGAAGATGATGGGTTTTTTTTTTTCATTTTTCAATTGTTTAAGAATATTTTTTGTGCTTTTATTTTATTTTTTATTTTTTATCCTTTTCATTTGTTGGGAGAAATTTTCCAGAAAATTTAATTACCTGAAATTTGATTCCCAAATATTCGACTATATAGTATTCCGTGTACCAACGCCGCCTAAGAATGTCCTAACTTGTACTAGTTGCTCCCTAGTTCTCAATCACATCTCTTCAATAACACCAAGAAAATGTACATTGACCCTAATCAACAAATAGCATAGAATAGAGTTAATTAGTTGTACCTCCCTATGATTTGTAGGCATTTTGGTAACTGTTCCCGTTGTTTTAAAAATAAAGAACACCCCCTGGGTGCTTAATTTTTCACTCACTTTCTTCTATGCACCATAGGTACAACTAATTAATTCTATAAACCAGTGGAGTATTCTTTATTTTTAAAACAACGGAAACAGTATCAAAATGCATACAAACCATAGGAGGGTACAACTAATTAACTCCATATAATACCAAAATAAATAATGTTTGACAGGGAGAAGAGGGCGCTTACATCCTGGCCGTAGACATCGAAGTAAACCGGGGCAGCGGCTTCACCGTCCACTCTCCCGCAATTCCCGCCATCCTCTTTCTCGCGGCTAGGGTTTTCGGGGTCCTTGCGCTTGCGGGAGCGGGAGCCCATCACTGCTGCCGCCGCGGCAGGGAATCCGGGGAGAGGGGCGTTGAGGTGGACGGGGGCGGAGGTCCGGCAATGGGGGTTGCCGGCGGCGGTGGCCGGGGAGATGGCTGGAATTAGGAGGGGGCGGGGGTTCAAAGGAGGGAGGGGGCTGTTTAAAGAGAGGGCAACCAGGGGTGATAGCCCAAAATGGGAGATAGGGGAGGACATTGTTTAGAGTCCACCAAAGATTTCCCAGGCTTTCAGTTTCATAAAAAACCAAATCAATTTATGAATAAAAGAAAAGAAAAAAATTACATTTTTATTTTCATTGCTAGAAATTAGACATTTGGTGGAAATTTTGTGATGGAAATATTTTCCATAAAAAAAAAAAGCCAATCAAACACAGCCTTAGTAATGAATTAAAATATAATATTTGACCTTGTGTCCATGTTTTATTAGGATGTTTTATGTTTATGGTATAGGTTTTTTTTATGAAATGCATGATATTCAAATGTATTGGAGATTGACTATTTATTTATATTGTTGTAAAAACTAAATTTAATTTTTATAATTTGAGGAGAAGCATCCTGAAAATGCTAATGGAGAATGGAGACATCTTTGTACATTGTACTCTCTTTTTTCGTCGAGGTTTTTTTTACTAGGTTTTTCTTTCGAAAGACTTTTAATGAGGCATTGTAAGTCACATCCACTTGGGTTCTTGAAGAATCATATTCCTTAATAATATTATTATACTCTTTTCTTTTACTATAAATTTTTCCCAAATATGAGTTTTGTAAGCCCCCTGAATTTCAGGGTTTATTTTTATTTTTTCTGAATGAATTATTTTCGATAAAATATTTTATTATTTAATTGTTTTGATCATTAATGTTCCTTTCCGTGACTTTGACTTCTGAAGCGTCAGGGATGCCAATCTCTGTGAACTCTCTTCATGGGTTTTGAAGTAGACAAGATTATCTTCATTTTGATATATCATGTCCCACTTGAACTCGTTCCCTTGTGCTCTTTTTGTATCGCGCAACTTCGGGTCAATTTAGACCAATTAATCGCTGAATAATTATTCCCACTTTTATCTTTGATCATCGTTTGCACGTTACCGTGACTTTTAATTTAGGAGCACCAGACCAGTCGTTTTCTCATAACCAACTTCTCATGAATGATATACTCGAGACGTTCTTCACCCATGACCTTCGTGTCCCACTCAGACACTCCATTTTGTGCTCTATTTTCTTTGCACAACTTCCGGGTCAATTTAGGCCGATTTATTTTCTACCGTGAAACCTGATTTATTTTCCAATTTAATTTCGGGACCTGACATCGATCCAACCTAGTCGACCCAAAGTATGGACGTGGCCCACATGAAGCCTACTACCCACATGAAACTTGTGTCCCATTTATTTGAGTCCCCGCATGTTACTTATTTCCCCATGATTATAAATACCTATTTTAATTCAAATATTGTACCCTGTCCGATTTTGACCCGACCTGGCTCGATCGAACCCGAGTCCAAGCTCCATATTGTTCTCCCATGACTGCCCAAATATTCCGCATAATTTTCCTATTTTTCCTATTTTGAAAATATCTCTTCCTCTCTCTATTTTTACAAATATCTCATTTTTTATTCTTGTATATATATATATACACATATATATATAAATAAATAAATACCTCTCTCTCTCTCTTCACTACACACCACCTCACCCCCCCATCACCATGCCAGCCAGTCGAACACCCCCCCTCT
This sequence comes from Iris pallida, assembly GCA_029216955.1. NCBI lineage: Eukaryota > Viridiplantae > Streptophyta > Magnoliopsida > Asparagales > Iridaceae > Iris > Iris pallida. The sequence continues at coordinate 17,775,794 of JANAVB010033217.1, forward strand.
CTCTCTATCCACTTTTCTTTCTCCTCTCTCTCTCTTTAAATATCTCTCTACCTCTCTTTTATATACCTACATATATGTTATATATATAATCATACAACTCTCTCTCTCTCTCTTATAATAAACACACACACACCCCTCACCATCTCTCCACCTCCAGCACACACTTCCCCCCCTCCCCAACCGACTACTCTCTCTCCCTCCCTCTCAAATATCTATTCTCACTCTCTCTCTCTTTCTATTATTATACACACACATATACACACTTCCTCTCTCCCTTATTTAAACACACACACCCCAACTCCTCTCTTCCCTCCACAGCCACCACCCTAACGTACACCACCACCACCATCGTGAGCTCTCTACCACCCACAGCCTCTCCTCCTTCCTTCTTCTCCTCCTCCATTCTTCATCATCATCTCCACCACACACTACCACCAACATTAACACCACTCCATCACCAACACCACCTTCCTTCACCACCACCGCACGCCCACCACCACCGGCCGCCGTGCCCGGCCTAGCCCGCCCCCGCGCCGCGCGTGTGCGCTGCACAACAGCGCAGCAGCAGCTGCAACAATAGCGCAGCAGCAACGGCGCCTAACGACAGCAGCGACCGCGCCACCGTGCGCCGCCGCACGGTCAACCATCGCCACCACGGCGACCTCCTCCGTCCAGCGAGCCTCCGACGAGCCACCCCGAGGCCACCGCCCGCTTCCCCGACGCGCCGAATAGCCTATTCGTGCGTTTTGAACGAGATCCCGTCGGCGCGCGCGAGTTTGGAACTCAAAATTCGTGTCCCGTCGCAGCGACTTCGCGTGCATTTTTCGGGAGATCCGACCGTTGGATCGGTAAACTATTTGCTCCGTCACAATCTCGGTATACAGCTATTCACTCCCCTCAATTTTTGTCCATTAATTTTATCGTTTGATACCTCAAAACTGGCCACCAAGTTGACGTTTTAAATTGAACTGTTTTTGGACAGTTTCGTGACGCCAACTTTGCGGGTTCGTATCTTCGTCATCGCAGCTCTGTTTTGCGCGCTACCAGTTCCTGTGCGCAGCTGGTATAACCCTCTTCCTGCCTCCTTTAGGTTTTGTTTTATTATAAGCACGTTCGGTTGGTCGAATTCGACGCCAAAGTTGGCCGTCCGAATTCTTTAATTTGCACTTGTTAAATTCCATTTTTGAACCCGGGACTCCAGATTCGATTTCTGACACCACCAGTAGACTCCTGACGTCGTTCTGGCATGTTTTCATATAAAATTTGCTTGATTTGTAGAATGTGGGCCCTGGCACGCATTTCGGTGCAAAGCGGATCCCACTTTCCGAGTCAACGGGTCACTTTGAGATCGGCTCATCGGAATTCCATTTCGGATATACCGTTGAGTTCGTATTGTCATTCCGAACTCGTTGACATATAATTTGCTGAGTTTTGAAGACATTTGCTTCGGCACGCATTTCGGTGCAAACCGGATACCAAGTGTCCGCGTCAACGTATCATTTTGAGATCGGCACATCGGAATCCTATTTCGGACATGCCGTTGGGTTCGTATCATTATTCTGGATTCGTAGACATATAATTTGTTAGGTTTTGTAGACTTCTATTCTGACACATTTTTCGGTGCAAAGTGTGTCCAACGGCGGACATCATTTTGACCCGAAATTACCGTTTTGCCCCTGTGTCCAAATTGGACTTATGGGTAGGCTATCCTAGCTAATTTGACCGTTCTGGACGTTGGTGATATTTATTTTATCATCCGACAACATCTGTAGATTTTGTTTATGTATTATCCTTAATTTGTAATTAATTATTTTTCCAGAAATTGTTACTTTCTGTTTTTGAATTTTTATATATACTTTAATTTCTGTAAAAATCTGGAAAAAATTGTATTTAAATACTATTTTAATTTAGATAATTTATTATAATTTTTCCAGCATTTAGTAAGTACTTTTGGTATTTTATAAAAATGGGAAAACAGAACTCATTTTCGGGATACATATGTTTGCTGATTTTTAATAAATATTTATGAGGGTTTATAAATCCCAGAAAAATTAGTATAAATTTCTATAATTAACAAGGATCATTTTGGTATTTTATTTTATGTAAAATTGAGCTTTTTGTCTATCTCAATAATTGTTGGAACGTAGGGTACAGTTTGATTTAATTATTAAATAATTACAACTTTTAATATTTTGTGTTGTATTGAGTTATAGACGTATTGGACCTCACCCCGCACTAGTGTAAAGACCTTAGAAAATTAGTTTGGATATAGTGTCACTCTACATTAGACTTTTATGCTAGGTCCCCACTTGTCTAGTATCCAGTCAGGAGTCGTGTCACACCACTAGTGTAAAATCTCGAACATGACTTAGATGCTGAGCTTGTATATCATTATTGACAGGACACCGGACATCTATATCTTTGTACTAGTATTCTTGCTTTGCTCGAGACAAGTACATCTACAAACTCATTTACTGTCTTTTAATGCTAGAACATGTACTAACCCTGTTAAAATACTGATCCTTGAGGTAGCAAGTTAAATCTTCACATGTTGTATTACTTCCAGTACTTGCCATGCTTAGGACAGTTCTTATATCTTCACATGCTTCTTACTGGTTCTCAGTATATGTTTCACTATGCTTTATACTACTCGGAGTATTCACATGTTTCATACGGCTCCCAGTACCTGCCATGCTTATACTACTCCCAGTATCTCTCACATGTTTTTACTGTTCTCGCATCTCTAACATGATAGAATATGGGTTATGGGAAAACTGTTAGTAGCGTACGTGATCATTCCCCCCTACTCGTACGTACGTACCGAGCAAGGTTGACATTTTATGTATACCTTATCGTAGGCGCACCAGCTGTATTTGTACGTATGTGCATCTATCGCTTGTTTTACTTGTACGGAAGTACATTTTATACTTGTACCACAGTACATTTTTACACCTATGACGATTACGTACCTGCTACAGTTTTAAACATTACATATGCGTCTGTCTCTATGACATATGTGTCCTTGCCATGATAGACTATAAGATGCCATGTTCCCTATGTTACTATGATACTGTGATTCCAGTTGTACCATGAGGCCATGTTTCCAGTATTTCCTGTTTTATAGATTTATCACACCATGTTTCTTGTTGTACATCTCTTTCATTATATGTTCAGTACTTTAGTTATAGAGGTTGTACTTACTCCCGTCCTGACAGGATAACGTTGTAGGTTCACTTTTCGAGGAGAAAATGCTATGTGATAAATATTATGGTACTGCATTTGAGGACCTGGCCTTAGCTCCAGAAGAGGCCCCAGCGGGAAACCTTGCTTAGATATTTCTTTCATGTATTTTGAGACTTAGACTTTGTCTATACTTATATTTGGATACTGGACTCTGTCTCCAGTTAGATACTTTGGAAGTGTATTATTAAGTCTGTACTTGTTTACCTTCGCTTATAGATGTTGTGTTGTGATGAACTTTAAATGTGATTTTAGAACTGTTAGTAGCTTAGATCCTTTATTGTCTATTCTTAGAACAGCTTACTACGCTTTAACAAGCGTAGGCTGGACATGGCTCGGCCCGGCCCAACAATTTGGGTAACGGGTCGTGACAAGTTTTTCCATAGAAAAGTTTTTAATGAGGCAACAATTAAGGTGGGCATCCAAGGAGGAATATTCTGATTTATGAATAAAATCTCATATCCAGAACCACCTCTATCATATTCCCTCTTCATATATATTGTTAATAAGAAAAGTCATAGAGTATTCATCGGCTACCAATTTCTTCTCTTTCTCTCTCATTTCATAACACCATCATTGTAGTATACCGTCGGTATATCGTGGTATACTGCTTGCGAATAGCTGGCACAGTCAATAGATGTTGACTACGCTTTTCCCTTAGGGCCTGTTGGTATGCAGCAAGTGGGCTGCCTACATTCTGCTGAAACTGCTCGGGAGAAGATGGAGTACAGGCGTTTGGTTGCAGCTTGCAAGTGCACCGGAGGAGCCCCTTTCTGACAGCAACTCACTTGTTGTCCCCCCTATTTTCTCTCGTCCCTCTTGCAACCAAAAAGAGCCGGAAGTGAGATGAAAGTGACGAGCGCGGCTCCCAACGCGACTGCCACCAACTCACTCCAGTGCTGTCATGGCCATCACTCCGTCGCACTCGTGCAAGTTTGACGACTTGAGGAGGAGGAGGAGGAGGAGACAAAGCCATGGCCTGACAGCACCGGAGCTCGAAGCCACCTCGAGCGAGACAGCGGTGCTTTGCTCTGTCTCCTTCCTCCTCGCTCTCAACCACGTCATCGCTTCCGTCTCCACGCGCTGGCCAAAGACCATGGACGATGACGAAGACCTCAACATCAAGTGTAGACGACGATGACTCCTCGACAAAATTTTTAATTCATGATTGTTGTTGATGGCTACAACTCTTTTTTTAATTCACGACTGTTGGTTGCACGGACATCAATTTTTTGATTCATTTTTTTGAGAGGGGAGAAGAGTAGAGAAAGAGTTTTTCTTAATAATAAGAAAGAGTGATGACGAATGGAATGGAATGTAGAGAAAGAGTTTGCAAGGGGATAATGGTTTGGTGGTGCAATGTAATAATGAGAGAAAATGAGTTATCATTGGTTTTATAATAATAATAATAATAATAATAATAAAACATAGGTGGCTTAAAAATTTGTTAAATTTTGATTTAAACACTTTTTTTGTAAAAAAAACACATTTTTTTTTCTAATTGTTTATATCAAAATTTTAAATTTTAATCCATACATCAAAATAAAATATATGTCAATTTTATTTTATATTTTAGAAATTCTATATTATGTTAATTATTTTAATCATGATAGTTAATATATATTTTCGTTTAATTATGGTAATTAATTTAATTATGGGTTATCATAATTCTAACCCGAAGATCCACTTTCAACAATAATGTTTTCATTAATTTAATTTGTTTTTAATATTTTTTTTTGTTAATTTATGAGATTTTCTTTTATTTTATAAAATTTAAAATATCAATGAAAATAATCAATAGTTATTTGATAATTTTTATTTTGAAAATATTCCATAATTAATTTAATTATGTGTTATCATATCTACAATCCCAATATCCACTTTCAACAACCATCCAAACAACCGAACTCGTTTTTTCTCCACTTTCAACAACCATCCAAACACCAAACCCATTTTTCTTCCACTTGTAGCAGACAAAAAGTACTACATCCAAACACATTTTGAAAAGTGCCACTTTCACACTTTCAACTGCAACTCATCATGACGTAAGTGCCACTTTCACACTTTCAAAGAGTTACATCTATCCAAACAGCCCCTTATCTATTGGATACTTGTTTTAGTTGGGAATGACTTTGATCGGTGGAGGACATGGATTGATGAGGTGGCCTTCATTCATTGGCCATCCATCTCTTCTCTTTTTATATATTCTTCTACCTCTTCCTTTCATTCTTTTACCACCTCAAGAAAGCCTACCGTATTATCTCTTCTATATATTTTTTTTTCCTTTAGCTAAACCTAGGAGTGAGCATAGAGCTGGGAGCTAGCCTTGAGGCCAATATTGTGGCCTCGGGACCCGTCTAGGAGGATGAGTGAAAGACCTAGCTAGAAGTTTATTGGATTCAAGGCAAGTGCATTTTTTACTTGTGAATAAAATAGATTTTAATGGTTTTTCTCTAAACATAATGTTGTAGAATAATTCTAATCATTTCATTTTAGTTTTCTCATAAATTTTTATATATTTTTTGGATTCGAAATTCTAGCTTGGGTTTGCATTTGTGTTGCATTTGGGGATAAATTATACGTCTAGTGTGAAATCCTAGCTATTTGATGAGATAACATATTTTGTTCCTTAAAACAGGTTCCTATTTGTTGTAGGATTATTATAGCTCCTCTAGTCTTTTGGAACCAATTTGGAGAAGTTTGGGTATATTTCGGCCATCAAAATCCATTTTTTTTGGAGATATGTATGCAATTTATCAGCGCATGCGGTATATCGTTATCGGTATACCAGTAAATCAATCTTTTGCAAGTCCAAAGCCATTATGTGAAACAAAACAGTATACTACTACCTGTGTAATGTCGGTATACTGCTAGCTTGCCATTTTTCATGATAGCTCATGGTTTAGTGCATCATTTCACGATGTGAGTATTTAACCATCCCCAAAACATTTTCTAGTGACTTTCCAATGTCTCTTAGCCTATGTACCTAAAATTTGTTTAGTTTGGATCGATGACCATTGTTATCCTACTACAGAGTGTGAAGGAAGGATTTATTTATCGTCAATCTCGCAGGATTAACTGATGGACTTGTGTGAGCTAGTAGGTCCTATTATCCTAATGTTGGATATCATAACATATCTATGACTTGATATACATGATACATAGTATTGAGGATTTATTGATGATTAAGTTCGTGATTGATTAACTGGCTGATTGTCCATGTTCCTGATCTAGCTACATTGTATCCGTGTGTGTGTGTATATATATATATATATATATATATATATATATATATATATATATATATATATATATATATATATATATATATATATGACCCTCTAGCCTAGTGGTAGTGGTGAGGGCCGTGAGGCATGCGGCCTGAGTGGCCAGGAGATCTATTCCCGGTGGGAGCGCTCGCCATAATTACCTTCTTTCAAATATATATATATATTTTGAAAGAAGGTTAATTGTGGCGAACGCTCCCACCGGGAATCGATCTCCTGACCACTCGGGCCACATGCATCTCTCTTAACCACTAGGCTAGAGGTCATTTGCAAATATATATATATATATATAAAATATATATATATATATATATATATATATATATATATATATATATATATATATATATATATATATATATATATATATATATATATCCAAAATCCCCTTCTTTTATTAATCAAGGCTCAAAATGTCGAAGCCTGAAGAAGTTACAAGGCAGAAAGCCTGAAACCAACAAAAAGACAGGGGGGGCGGCCGCGCTTGCCGATACTAACTGAAGAGAGGTTGCCAGAATACTGGTGGGCAGTGGGAGCACAGTGAACTCCTTTTGCGACATTGCCGTTTAATTTCCCGAATAAGCTGCTCGGCGGAATAATGGTGACCCTCGTATCTCGCTTTGTTGCGATTCTTCCAAATTACCCAGGTGGCAGCCGCTGCTACGATCTGGTGGCCATGGAACGCGACTCCCCAGAGGGCCAGGAGATCGTTAAAGCGCCCGTCTCCTGATGTGATGTTGTGAATGCGGTTGAGGATACTCCAGGTTTGGTCAGGGAGGCTTCCCTCCCGGAAGATGTGGTTAATAGTCTCCGTCTGCCGATTGTCACAACAATTGCAAGCTGACGCCAGGCTAAAGCCGATGGAGCAAAGGAGCTCGTCGGTTGGCAATTTCTTTCTCGTGACTCTCCACAGGAGGAAAGACCATTTCTTGGGGATACACGAATGCCAGAATCGTGCAATGAAGTGCTCTTGGCCGTTCTCGTGGATCGCGGCCCGCACCGATCGCACGGAGAAAACTCCGGAAGCTTCCAGCGACCATCTCAGTTCGTCCGCGTTGGGCCCGATGGTAAGACCCTGCTGACAAATGCTGTCGACCGTAACGTTGTTGGTCCAATCACGAATCCGGTCCCAATACCAATCGTTTTCAGTGGGGTTCCACAGGTCTTTGATTCTGCTGTTGCTGGAGGAACCGGAGGTGTTCGGGATGAGGCTATCACCGGTCCATCTCTCCAGGAAGAGGTTGGCCTGGCCGTCCCCCAGATGGAGTCTAATCGTCGGTTCGGCCAATTCACGGCCCCGTAAAATGCGGCGCCAAGCCGCGGAGGATCTGCTATTGGCCTGGCCATCGCTGGGTGGATGTACTTGAAGTATCTGGCCTTCATGAACCTGGTCCATAGGTTATCGCTCGTGCGTAATTTCCACCACAGTTTCATGGAGAAGGCTTTGACAATGTCATTGAGTTTGGTAAAGCCCAGCCCGCCGTACGCAATCGGTGTGGCCATGGCATCCCAGCTGGCCCAGTGGTGTTTGTCTTGACCGTCATTATGACCCCAGAAGAACGTGCAGAAGATCGCTCGATCGACTCAAGGACCTTTTTGGTCGAGGAGCAAGCCGCTAAGGTGTGGATGGGGATGGAGTTGAGAACATGATTGATGAGGATTATTTTGCCGCCAGAGGATAGGGTGGCGTTGTGCCAACCTTCGATTTTGTTCCTGATTTTGGTAATGAGGTTTTCGAAAATGCTGGCGTTGGATCTTCCGTACACCAGAGGGCAGCCGAGGTAGTTGAAGGGGGGGTGGGCCACCGAGAAGGAAGTGAGGTTGGTTAGACTGGTAGCATTCTCAATTTTGATGCTGTGGTGGGCGTAGATGATGCTCTTGGAATGGTTGATTTTCTGGCCAGAGCATGTGGAGTACCGCGTCAGAGTGTTGTGAACTACCTCCATCGATCCGACATCCCCAGATGAGAAGATAAGTAAGTCGTCGGCGAATGCCAGGTGGGTGATGGTGGGGCATCCACTGGCCGTGTGATATTGCTAGAAATTCGGGATGTTGGGCATGTTGTTGAGGTTTCTGCTCAGGACGTCGGCTGCGATGATGAAGATCGTGGATGATAGAGGATCGCCTTGTCTGACACCGCGACTAGATTTGAAAAAGCCCTCGGATTGGCCGTTGATGACAGTGGAAAACCATGAGTTGCTGACGGATCTCCACACGATGTTGGTCCAATTCTCCGAGAATCCGAAAGCTCTGAAAACCCATATCATGAATTGCCAATCGAGTCTGTCGTATGCTTTCTCCATGTCAATTTTGATGGCGATGTTGCCCCCTCGAGCAGGGAACTTCATGCAGGTTATAAGCTCTTGGGCCAGCATGATGTTGTCAAGGATGTTCCTTCCACGAACGAAACCGTTTTGCTCCTCCGAGATGATTTTGGGGAGAATGTCTGTCATTCTGTTGGCAATGATCTTGGATATAATTTTGTTGGTGAAGTTGCAAAGACTGATTGGTCGGAAGTCGCGGAATGAGTTGGGATTGTCTTTTTTGGGGATGAGGATGAGGTTGGCGCTGGAGATGGCTTTGGGGTAGTGGGCTCCTTCGAGGAAAGCAATGGCCGCGTCGGTGATATCCCGCTTGATAATCTCCCAGCAGGAACGAAAGAAAACACCAGTAAATCCGTCTGGGCCGGGGGAACTGTGCTCGTTCAATGCCCACACCGCGTCTTTCACTTCCTGTTCGGACAGGGGGCAATCCAACAAAGCGTTGTCGGAGTCGTTGATGATGGTGGGGATTTGGTCGAGGAATGATGAGTCTTTGTGGACCGTCTCCTTTGAGAATAACTTAGCGTAGTAATCGACGGCCGCCTCTTGGATACCCTTATAGTCAGTTCTGATGATGCCGTGCTCGTCTGAAATATGATGAATTGACAGTTTGTTTCTTTTGCCGTTGACGCAGGCGTGGAAGTATTTAGAGTTTTTGTCCCCGTCGCTGTCCCACTTCAGTCTGGCTTTCTGTTTCCAGAAGTCGGTCTCGACTTTGAGTCCGAATTTGAGCATGGCCTTGGTAAGGTTCAGGGCACTTCTAGCCTCGGGGGACCGGTCGGTAAGGAATTTAGCCTCTGCACGGGCGACGTCATCCTCGGCGACGCGGATCGCTTGGAAAATGTCCCCAAAAGCTTGTTTGCTCCAATTGGAAAGGGCTTTCCTGGTGGCTTTGAGCTTGTTGCAAACCCGAGTGAGACGGTTGGGGGAATACTGGCTATTCCAGGCTTCGGCAACGATGCTCGAGAACTGCGGGTGTTCAGTCCAAAAATCAAGGAATTGGAAGTTCTTTTTATGAAGGTGGATGTTGTTGTTGGTCTCCACCAGAATAGGGGCGTGGTCGGATTCTGCGGAGTTGAGGTGGGATAGGGTGGAGCTGAGCCTCATACCGTGCCAGCGCGCGTTGATGAGGGCTCTGTCCAGGCGGGAATATTGTCGACGATCGCCGTCCTGCATATTGCACCAGGTGAATTCGCTTCCTTTAAACTGGAAAGGAGTAAGATGAGCGTTGAATATGAAGTCGTTGAAGTCTTGCATGGCTGATAGGGGTGTGGGGCGGCCTCCGATCTTCTCTTCTCTACGGGTGATGGCATTGAAGTCCCCTATACAAAGCCAGGGGGTATTGGTGTTGTGGCTGTAAATGTCTAGAAGATCGTTCCAAAGGCTTTTGCGTTCGGCGATGACACAGCTGCCGTGAACCGCTGAGAGGATGACTCGCTCCGAAAAAGTGGGATGAGTGACCCAACAAGAGAGGGCTTGTTGGGAGTCCTGGATGATGTCGAGTTTGACCACCTTCGAGGCCAAAATCCAGATATCGTGCCTGCCGGCAATCGCAATGGGAAGGCCCAGAGCCAATTGGGTAGATTTAAGACGTTTGGGGGGGGATCTTGGGTTCGATGATGATGAAGATGTCAACTTTGTGAATTTTCCGAAGGCTGGAAATTCTTCTTAGAGTCGGTTTGTTAGCCAGGCCTCGAACATTCCAAGATAGGATGTTAAGCATTTATGGGATTGTGGGGGGATTTTTTGTTCCGCTTTGCTGCGGATCTGGTCAGGATAGTGACGGTCTTTTCTGCGCCTTCCTTGCTTCTTTGGGATTTCGGCACTACCGTGCTAGATGTTGTTGGGGGATTGCTGTTGTGGTGTAAAATCGGACTTGAGGAGGGGCCTATTAGGTCTCCGGCTGAGTCGACAACAGGGTCCTCCGGGGGAATGGCTAGGGAGTCGAGAGCTTTCTCGGTCAGCAGCTGCTGAAGAGGGACTCCTGCGGCAAGGACTTGCATGCCTCTCCTCGCTTGGTCGGAACCAAGTAGGGCTAGAGCCGTTTTGACTGGGTTCCTGCTGAGGGAATGTGGAGCTGCGTTTATTGGGGGAGAGGCCGTAGATTCTACCTCCAGGCCACTGGGGGAAGTCCGTGGCTCTGCGCCGCTCGCAGCGGATCTCTGCTTCCCACGCGAGGAGGTGGGTGAGGGAGGTGAGAACTTGAGGATCCTGGAGCCGTCGGGAGTGATGGCCAGCTCCGCATCCTCTGAGTCGAGAATGGCGAATTGGTTGGAGGTTGCTAAGTGTTGGGGAGTGTAGGGGATCAGAGCTCTGCTCGGAGGGTCACTGGCGGCTGGCTCGTTGGGGCTGGATTCGAATCGTATGTGGGAGTTTGGGAGAGGTAAGATAGGTGACTTGGGCGATCTTCCCCCCGGAGGGTCGTTGTCTTTCCTGGATGACTTCTTTTTGAGCTCCGGGTGCAGGCGGTGGCAAAACTTTGGAAGGTGGCCTCTTAAATGGCAGTGGTTGCAAAACATTATGTGGTTGTCGTAGAGGATTTGTTGGGTGTGGGTGTATTGGGGAGGGTAACCCATGCTGCCACAGTGGCTGAATCTTCTTTAGTGTTGAAATCAGGGGTCCACTTGATAATCTTCATGTGGTGAGTTTCAATTTTGGCTGTGCCCTTGGACCACACTGTTCTGTGATCGCGATCCGAAGATAGGTGGAGGAGGATGTGCCTGGGGTCAGGGGGGCCACCCGATAGTCAGACGCTAGGTTCCACTTGGCTATCGCTTCCTGAACCTTGGCAAGTTTGGGGCACCCCGACGAGAATTTCAGAATAAAGGTGTGGGGAAAGGCCGCTGACAGCGAGGATACTTCCACTGCGGAAAAGGGAATGACTGGAGCAGGGAACTCATGGGAATAATTAATGTCCTGCAGATCCACGTCTGGGAGAATAGTACCCTTCGGGGGGGAGAGGTCCGGTCGCAACATGGCGGCGTAGGTGGGATGAGACGGCCCGGGGTTGGAGAGGCCCACAGAACTGGGGCTGCCGGATGGGGGGATCACTCTGGGAGGATGCAACCCCAACGCTGAGGATGGGGGAGGAGGTGGGAGCCTGGGGAGGCCTGCCTGTAAGGGATGGTGGAGGGGCAATGGAGGGCGAAGCTCCTCTCGAGAAAGGGGCATGGGCCGCGCCGGCGCAGGAGATGGGACGCTCTTCGGGAGCCGCCGTCGCGTGGGGGGCGCCCAGGGGGGGCCGAGAGGTGATGAGGAAACTGAGATGCGGCCGGCGCGGAAGCGCCGGGCCTGGGGGTTGCCAGGGAAGGACTAGAGCTCACGGGAGAGCCGCGAGAAGGGGGGTGGGGGACAAGAGAGGGTGGGGAAGGGGCTGCGCAGGGGTGGAGGGGGGGCTGCGCAAGGGGGGTGGCGAGAGGCCAGTGCGCTGGGAAGGGGGGAAGGAGGGGGGCGTAGGCTAGGGGAGGAGGGGGAAGGAGGGATGGGGGTTGAGTGGCGGGTGATAGGGGAAGAGGCGAACATGAGGTAAGGGGATCGATTGCGCAGGGGGGAGGACCTGGTTTCCGCTGGAGGGGGTTGGGTAGGAGGACTGCGCAGGGGGGGTGGCCCACTCTGGGCCACCGCAGTCCTCAGCTGCTCGGTGAAGAGAGTCATGAATTGCGCAAAAGCTGGCAACGCTAGGAGCTGCGTAAAGGACTGTGACAGCTGGACAGGGTCTGTCTCCAAGCGGTCAGCATGCTCGAAAAAGCCCTCGGGGCGCGCGCCAAAGGCAGACTAGGGGGCGGGGGGCCCGATGCCTGCTGCGCTATGCCTCACGCCGTCCAAGGGGGGGGGGGAAATAGTTCGAACGGAGGGGTTGGGCGGGATCCGGGTGAGGGTGCGGGAGTAGGAGTTGGCCGGAGGCGTCCACGCCGTCGGTCGGAACAGAGAGGAGTGGGGAGGCGGCGGGCGAGCACTGCGTGAGGCTGAGGGGACCACCCCGGTGCACCGAAGCGAGGAGGCGAGCGCCGGGTTGCTCATCCGAAGGAACGACCGGCTGCGAGGTGGAGTAAGGAGGGGGAGGATGAGGGGGACTGGACCTAAGGGCGGCGGGAAGGAGGAGACGGAGCCAGTCATGCGACTCCGGGGGCCAGGGGGGAGCCATCGGGGGGGGGCGGCGGGGAAAGATGGGAGAGGGAGAGGGGTGGCCGGCCTAGGCCGGCCAAGGGAGAGGGGAGAGCTTCACGGGAGGGATGGGGAGAGCCAACATCTTTTATATATATATATATATATATATATATATATATATATATATATGATTTGGATATATCCAAAATATTGGATGCCCTTATCCATACTCACAACAACCTCTATTTCATTCTCTCTATATATGTTATCAACGAGAAAAGCTAAATGCAGTTTTTTTGGCTACCAGTATCTTCTTTTTCTCTTATTTTTATAACACGTTACAGCACATGACTCTAACAAATAAGGAGTCTATTCTACATTCCAATAAAATCCATTCTCAAGATCTAAAGAAGGAATCCATTCCATATCCCAAAAAAGATATGCACCTCGATTTGTAAGAAAAGCCAATATGGAGAGTAAGAATGCGTGCCTAATCGTCACTCGGTTTGTATTTGATTATGTTTATGTCCAAAGAATTTTTTTCGTAACTCATGCTATATAAACTGCTATAATTTTATTTTTGATAAAAGAACTGCTAGTCCCAAATTGAATTTATTTTGTGTCCCAAACATATATAAACCAAACAACAGAAAGAAAGATGTTATACTGACCACCTTCCACATGCAAATATGATATAGTTAGTCATGTCTCACCTGAAACTATTCATCTCAAGAACAATGAGATGTATTTTGTCAGGTGTTGGAATTGAATAGTTCAGATGCTTGTAGGATAAGACAAATTATAATAGATGACGATTGTCACCGTGACTCTAACTAAATTTGATCTAAATTGCTATAGAGTATAACTGGAAGATGTTGATCGTCCCTCATCTTTTAGATGATAAAGCAAAATCCAATATTATTGATTTGAATACACTAACATATTTGATACTTAATTATGCATTCTGTTAGCAAGAATTACCCCTATAAAGTATGTTCTGAGTTTTTGAGTTTTACATGCTAAGGATAAAGGTGAACTATCCTTCCAATCATGAAATTAATATGATTTATTTTTATCCACATTCAGGTCCTATTACTGTTGTTATGTTTCAGCTCATGAAAATGAACATGAACAAATTATATAATTTAGATTGTTTGTGCTAAGTAATTTTCTTGAACATTCCTTATGGTGTAGCTAATGTACTCACTTTATTGTAATATGCTTTATATGTAATTTCTCCTAAATATTTTTTTTCTAATGATTTGGAAAAGAATATTTTTAACATATCCTATGTGCCTATTGTTTGGGGAATATTGTACCAAAAGGCATTTACTAAATATTTACTAATGATTAACTTGGTGAATCTTATGAAATCATGGATGGCAAATTCACGGTTCTGTTTATGAAACATATCTTCATTAGCTATTAGGTTTACTATATTTAGTAGGAACCAATGTTCTTTCACTTTTCTTGAACAATTAAAATTCTAATGACACTACCCAACAGTGCACGAAACCTTCAAAGTTTAACCCCTGTACATGACTATATGTTTTATTCGACTATGCGGCAGGGCCGGTTTTGAGGGAGTGCAATGGGTGCGACCGCACTAGGCCTCCCGAATTCGTAGGCCTCCAAAAATTGTTATATGTATATTTATTATGTATAATGAACTAAATTATGGATAAATAATTTAAAAAATCCAAAGATTTCAAACTTATGAACAAATAATTTAAAAAATATATACGTATACTATAATACTAAACTAACTTATGAATAGATAATTTATAAATTCATTGACCTCCCTTATGTATACTGAGGTAATCATTGTGGATATTATTAATTAACTATGCCTATATCTGTCTCCAATTAACGAATCAATTAACTAAGGCTTCTACTGTTTCCAATTAACGAAACAAGTCAGTTATTCTCTCAATTTCATTCAATTGATATTCGAAATCAATAGGAAATCACAACACTTAATAGGAAATCCTACGGTACTTATAGGATTCAAATAAAATCATATATATCTCTTACTCTATCGACCTCCTATCTCTCGACCCCTTCTTGTATATAGTAGATCATGCTATTGTGTCACTCGAAGGAAAGTTCGAACAATCAAAACTATGAGAATATTTTTGATTTTTTGTTCAATTCATAGAAATTGAATTCATTGGATAGGGATGGTTTGAAAGCTTCTTGTAGTCGTCTAAAAAGCACTTTTAGACATGGTGACCGCTCTGATATTGATGGAGATGAGTTGTTTGAGGATCTAGAAACTTTACGAGATATTCTACCAAAAGACATCCAATCACTTGAGATATTAAATTTGATGATGAAATTTAATTATTTTCTTTTGAATTCTATTGACAATTCCAATGACTTGCATCTGCAGAAAGGACCAAGTTGAAGTTATTGTAATTGTACATTCAATCCGCCATGTCACATGAAAGATTAAATGAGCTAGCTCTAATTTCTATTGAAAATGAGATCTTAAAAGGTGTTGTTTATGAACGATTAGTTGATGATTTTGCAACTAGAAATGCTAGAAGATTGTTCTTAATGTAAAGATGGCAAAAGATGCTTGTTTTTTAAGCTTTATTATCTCTTTTAGTTGAATATTGTTTCAATTGAAAGATATTGTAGTAGAATAATTTTTCTTAATTTATGATTAGTTTGGATAATTTAATTTTTGAAATTTTTTATTAGAAAGTTTTATATATTAGAATAGGCCTCCATTATTTTTCGCACCGGGCCCAATGTCTTTGACGAATCACAGATTTGGGCCTGACTATGCCTACACTTGCGCATCATGGGAACAACTTGTGTAATAAATTACTGAATTATGGTTAGCATGATTTCTTTATTCCAATAGTACTAGGACAAATAAATATAAAATCTCAACTCTCAAGATAGTTCTCGAGTTTGTTATAATGACAGGGTGTTAGTAGAGACATATTTAGCACAATCTAGCTAGACATTTTGTACATTAACATTGAAATTGTGACATGTTCATGATTTGATAACTCAAGGTGTCATGCTAACAAGAACATCCAATAATATACACCTTAATACATGCTACATGTGCTGCATTATAGCTACTTCTTCTACAAGAACCTTCTCATAGAGTTTCACTTGTGTTAGCACATATATTAAGCCAGTGACTTGGCGTTAATTCAAAACATACAATGTGGTTTTAGAATATTGGATTACATTGTGACCAACTTATCAAATTATTTGTACAAATAGTTATTTGTATATGTAAAATTTTGGTTACCTACAAATAATTTTGTTTGTATATATATATTTTTGGACCACCCCAAATGGGTGTATGTATGAGAGGTGTTGTGTTGCATGTCCAGGGGAAACCGGTTACCCTGCTAGCCCCTGAAATAACAACAATATTGACAATCACAAAATATGGTTGATAATACTTTAGAATTCCTAATAAACAAAATAGACTTGAAGTTCTATGTATAGTTGTCCTACAAACACCAACCTGAATGTTGGTATTTCATAGTTGCATATATTTTAAAGTTGCAAAACCTCTTAAATTAGAAAATTTTAAAGTTTGTGCCATAAGTTTGTTTGATCCGTAGGATGACTATGGATGTTTGGTTGTCCTACCAACTATCATAGACCTAAAGTTCTATAGGTTTATTGGTAATTTACAATGTTGCTTCACACAACATCCTTAAAAATATGATCTTTTTCTCCAATATAAATATTAGTGTGAAAGTAGCATCTATAATAGCTGGTCATACTCATATAATTGAAGCCTCCGACAAAGCACACTTAAATTTACACAATGGAATCCACATACTTATACAAAATGTTATAAGGGCAAACGGGTATCATATTTACATCATGAATGAGGATAATAAACAATACATTTGTAGAACCTCTAGCATAGGGAAGAACCAGAATTCGTTCTAGAAATATTCTCCAACTTATCATTAGGGGTCTACTTTATTCATATTGGAGTAACTGAGTTTGAAACTACAAGAAGCCAGAAGCTCAATCCTACGGGTCCATTGTGAGCCAGAAGTCGAATGATCCTATAATTTTTATATTATGACACGATCGACAATAGACCCCAAAACAATGATGATGAGAATTATCAAAACTAGTCGTGTCATCATCTCTTACCAAATTGTAGCATACACTCTTGATCTCAAGGATAAGTTTGTTTTTCAACCATCAATCCTGTAGATTGTATCTGAATAACTAGTAACATAGTTTCAAATTGTACCTTTTGGGCTTATATTTATTTTTCAAACTATAATATTGGCATCTATGTTTTATGAATTAGAATTTCTATGTCTATCTTCTTAGATTATTATATCTTCTAGACATAATTTTTTTTGATATGTCACATTAATGAGACAAAATTCCCGCCATTAGGGGAAGATAGGAAGCATATAAATTATTATTCTAGAAGAACGTTGAATTATCATTATAGAAGAACGTCGTAAAGCATCATTCTAAAAGAACATCTTGAATCATCGTATCGTTCTAGAAGAACGTTCTAAAGCATCATTCCAGAAGAACGTATCATAGCATACTTCTACTTTATCAAATCTTGACTAAATTATGAGAAAATATTCTTTGTTTTTTGCTGCAAATGAAATATTAGATGCTTAATCGATATTTTTTATCATGTTGCATAAATTAGGTCTATAGGTTGCAATTATAATTTATTTCTAACGAGGCCCAAAGTTTACTGTCAATTAGGTCCATAGGTTGTAAACCTAACCAATACTGGGTTCAGTCCAAAACTAAAAAAAAGCAATAAAACCCATAATTTCTTGTTTACTATTGAATTAAGACCCAATGGACCCTAGCCCATTATAAAGCCCCAAAAAACCTTGTATTCCAAGCCCAATCCCAACAAAATAAAAAATGCATCCACTTCTTTACTCCTTTTTCACTCAGCCAGAAGGCGAAAATGAGAGAAAATTCGAGAGGGTGAGGGAGAAGAAGAAATGTAGCTTACCGAGGAAGGGTTCCAGCGTTGGAGGACTCTGGTGGTCTGTCTGTAGAGCAGCCGGAGCTAGTCTCTCTCTGGCACGTCTCGACGGTAATGTGCGACCACTAGACGACTCCGAAAAGGAGGGGTCGACGAGGGCGAATGGTGATGGATGATGATCATGGTGGCACAGGGAGAGCTAGGAGTACTGGGAAGCAGAGACTTATCAGAGAGTCAGTTGTGTGCGGTTGAGCGAAGGAGTCGGTGGCTCGAGTCGAAGATCTGTCATATGGCGGATCAGAGATGGCCGAAATGACGAGGTGTCAGTTCTACCTAGGGTTCTGGTGAGGTCTAAGAGGAGGCAGAGAAGATCGAGGAGGAGGTGATGATCGATGTGGTCTACATGGTGCGAGGCGGTGCTAGTGGTGAGGGGTCGCCAACGGTGGTTGTGCTATGACGCGGCCGGAGGATAGGGGTTAGGTGGTGGCACATCGTGAGGATAGTAGTCGTGATGTCGATGGTGGGAGGCCGGTCCAGAGGCGTTGGGGCTTAGCTGGAGACGAGGGGTGGTGCGGTCAAGTGGGGCAGGCTCGGGACCTAGATAGGCGGATCAGAGGCTGGTGAGGCCAGAGTCGATGGAAAACAGGGGACGACCGCCAGAAGCAGTCAGAGCTAGGGTTAGGATCAGATGATTGGGTCGTGTCCGGGGTATCGGACATGACATGGGAAATTTTAGAATTCGTGTCCAAAATTGTCGAGCATGAAGAAGTTATAATTATAATAAAAATAGTGGAAATGAGTAGATGGACACGGACACGATGTACGACACAATGATGGTTAAGGATTATGTTAGAAGAGTTTTTGAGAGAGAATAAGGAGAAGGCGCTCCTTCAATAGGCGGAGTACTTCTAATTATATAAGGATTGAAATTCTAGAAACCCCAATTGATAAAATAAATTTAAATCAAATCAAATACAAATAAAATTAATCTAATCTTATTCATTAATTGATTATATTACAATTCAAATTAATATGTAATATTATCAAAATAGTTTAAAGTATATAAATTCAAAACTTGTTTGAAATAGATTGGCAAATCTTTTTGGTGTTCAAAAATACCTATGATTAACTTTTATAGAATTTCAAAGAAAAATCATTTCCTAACTTAATATTTAGAATTAAATAAATAATATAATAAATTTTGAAATTCCAAAAAATAGGGCAAGTGTATTTATTTTTTAGAAATTATCATATAAATTAATTGAGTCAAAATATTAATTAAAAAATTTGGGGGTTTACAAGAAATCCTTGAACATGTTCGTCAAAGCGACTTCTATTGCATGAAAGTACCTCATGAAGTGAAAATCTCCAGAAGAGATAGAATATATGACAATATCTCATGAAGAGATTTGAAATATCTCCTGAAGAGATCGAAATCTCCCAAAGAGATCAAAATCACCAGAATAGATCAAATCTCTAAAAGAGATCAGAATCTCCTTAAGCTCATCAAAAGCAGTTTGACACTCTGCCGTCCAAGTGAACTCTTGTTCCTTACGCATCAACCGCGTCTGTAAACCCCCTGTATTTTTCAAAGAAATTATTTTATATAAAAACCATATTTTATTAATTTTTAATGTTTATCTATTTATTAATATAATTACTTAAATTTAGTTGTCGTAGCGGTCAATTGCTACATTATGTACATATACGGCAAATTTTGCGTTAGTACGTTAGAAATATTATAGAAATTTTCTAGGAATTCTTTAGGATTTATTTGGAATTTCTATTTTTCAATTTCTCTCGTTTTATGTGCGATATATATATATATATATATATATATATATATATATATATATATATATATATATATATATATATATATAACGCAAAAAAACCAGTCAGTTGGGTTTGGATTATGGAACCACCCTATGTTTCATAGGTTGGATTGGAATTTAGAGGTTGAGATTAAAAGGTGTAGACCCTACCACCCTTTTAAGTCATCTAATCTCCACCATTCAGTTTCAATCAAACGTGTATAACATAAGTTGGTTTCAATCAAACGTGTATAACATAATTATGGAACCACCCTATGTGAGTGTATATATATATATATATATATATATATATATATATATATATATATATATATATATATATATATATATATATATATTTTTTTTTTTATATATATACACTCATATATATATATATATATATATATATATATATATATATATATATATATATATATATATATATATATATATATATATATGAGTGTATATATATATATATATATATATATATATATATATATATATATATATATATATAATCTATTATTAAATTTCTCGCGAGATGCACTTCTTCAAAGGAACCGACCCCCTGTGAACGAACGCAACCCCCCCCCCCCCCCCCGCTCCATTTTGAAACCTATTTATTCCATCCCTAGACCATTCGACAGAGCCCAACCACCCCAGATCCTTCACGACACTACGGCGCCCCTTCCCGACCACCGACGACCACCACAACACCGGCGATCGCCGGAAACGCGCTCAAACCCGCCCCCACAAACATTAGTCCTAACTTCAGGTACCCCTGTTCTCTGCCTTTTTTCTTTGCGTGTAGTTGTCTGTTTTGCGAACCGTAAAAAGTTATGGAGAGCCTACATGACCCTCTTGGACTCCCCTCAAATAGAATGAATTTAGATCTCCTGGATTGTTTGCAAAATCGATCCAAAGTTGACGAAAAATTATATTTCGGAACTGTCAGAAAATAGTCCAACTACCCTACTTTGAACACTATTTTCTTCCAAATCATGCACGATTTTTGAATTTTGTTTGAAGGTGTTTGTTGACAACATATAGGGCATCATTACCCAGTTTTTATATTTTATCTTAGTTGGCTATATTTTGTTTAAAATAATTTCCAAAACACCGAAAAATTATGTTTTCAAAAACTAAAATTTTAGAAATTTTCTCGATACGGCGTGCGCCCCGACAAATAGGAAAACATGGTCACAACCCATGAGCATTAAAATATGCGTATGGATATTGTCGTCATGTGAAATTTGATGGAACTTAATTTTTTTATGTATGCGCGACGAAATCGAATCGTATCCATCGAATGTCCCCCGTATCAACGTTTTGCAAGATTTGTGTCCAATTTCAAAACATTCATTGCACTGAGACGAAACTTGTGCCATTGGATTTAGAACTTTTTTTGGTCCTGCGAGGCAAGTTTGGTCCAATTATGAGAAGGTTGATAGAAACGCTATTTTGGCGGACCCGCTATCTGATCCAACGGACAAATTTGTTCACAACCCACCAGAATCAAACTTTTAACATATGGTTGGATTCGTATCGTCATACTGGACTCATAAATATATAATTTGATGACTTTTAGAGACCTTAATTCTGGCATGCTTTTCAGTGCAAAGCGAGTCCAACGACGGACTCCGAATTGACCCAAAATTATAATTTCGTCCCTGTGTCTAGAATTGGACTTTTGGGTAGGCAATCTTAGACATTTCTTTTACGACGAAAATGTTTGTGTTGTTTGTTTCAGCATCCGGAGACGTTTGCGAGAGTTAACATTCACAGCCTTACTTTTTGACGATTTGAGTCACAGGACTTGTCGATTCTTCACACTACTCCAGGCAAGAAACATTGCCATAATTTACTGTTCTTTATGTTTTGTCATGACCCATACCCGCTTTTCGGGACGCGAGAGCGTGAGCAAGCCAGCTACGTATCAAGCGGACTCCAGCCCGATTCGAGTATGTATAAGCTGTCAAGATCATGGTATCACGGCTAATATGGTAATCTATAGTGTATCTCAATCCACAAGAATATATAAGAAAAGAATGAACAAGTATGGGTCGCGGTCTGTAGCCCACTAGCATATATGTCCGATTAGACTCCAAGAATAATATGAGTATATAAAGCTAGGCTGATAAGCAGGATATTGTAGGAACGATATAGTAAAGCGTAATACTCTAGAGGGGGGGTGAATAGAGTTGGCAGCGGAATAATGCTAATTAAAAAAGTTAGCAACACAATCACAGTATATAATCACAGATGAAAATAAAGTAAAGACAGAGTTCAGAAAGCAAACGCAAAGACAGCGATGTATACTGGTATCCCTCTGTTGAGGACTAATCCAGTCGGTAGAACTCTTGCTACCAGTTTGAATCCACTATAGAAAAAATCGCAAGTTTTCTTACGAAGTCCTTGCAACTTCTACAACGCGAGCTTTGATACAAAGAACTCGTCCAACTTCAAATGTGAAGAGGTATTCTTCAATCAAGCCTTCTGATTATAATCTCTCAGAAACTTCTAGACCGTACCGCACTGGCAAATCGACTAGAGGATTGTAACTGGCTTGGGATCTGAAAATGAAAGCTCTAGAAAACTCTTTGGAAGGCAGAAAGCTTTTTAGATAGAGAGAAGATTGAAAGTGAATGAGTGAATTGAAATGATCGAAATACTTCTCTATTTATAGGATTTCCAAAGGGAGAACTCTGTCAGAATTCGGGCAGAATTCGGGCAGAACTCGATGAGCAAATCTCGGTCAAATCCGCAACTGCAGGAGGACCAAGTTCCAGAGAATTCAAAATCAAAACGGCCACCAACCGAACTCTGGCCGAACTATGGCCGAACTCTGGCCGAGTTCTGTCAGGGTTAGGTTAGGGTTTTTTAAATAGGTTTTGGTGATTTTTGAAAACCTTTTTGAAAACCTTTTTGTAAACAATTTGATAGGTCATTTTAAAGACATTTTGAACTGTTTTGGGAATAGCCTATTTGCCAGTACGACTCGGTGTACAATGTATTCCTAGACTCAAATAAAAAAAAAATTACATTGCATAGGAAATACAGACTCAAGTAGGCAAACAGATCTTCAGTCTTGAACGAAGTGAATATCCAATCTTGCTTATGTCCAAGGAGCTGAGATGTCCCAACAAGCTTCGTATATCCAGACAAAGTTTTGATCAATTATTAAAATCAGGTTGACCATATGACCAATGGGCCAACAATCTCCCCCATTTTGATAATTGACAAACTATGAATGATATAACATTAAGCTAGTTCAAGCTTGTACAAAAAATATCAAAAAGTAGAAATTGTTCATAACCTGTATATAACTCAAAAAAAAATGTTAGATCATTTTTAATTTTCTCCCCCTTTGTCACTTAGCAAAATAATTGCACAAGAGAAGGCTCCCCCGCATTAAATGTAGAAGACTCCCCCGCAATGAATGCATAAGTAACAAATAGCGAGAAAATAAAAGAAATATAGTATAAGAATTTAGAGATTATTATCACAGGCATGTAAAGTTGCTATAAAACATAAAAGAAATCTCAGGCATGCTATTTCACAGGCAGTTTGTAATGAAGAAGCAGTAAAAAGAGATAGTGCTAAACAAAATGCTGAAATAAACTGAGATGTCATAAATGAAACATCAAAAACATGTCCATGAAGATAAAAGAAATACTGATAGCAAACTACAAAGTACTAATAAAAATGATAAAAACTTGGAATGTCGGAGCATTTCCAAGTATACAGTAGAATGTCACTAGTAATCAGATCAGATCTCATCATCACTATCCTCATCAAAATCATCAGCAGCACGGCCAGCATGACCGGAAGTACCAGCACCAGAAGTACCAGCGCCAGTAGGATGAGTAGGGGCGCCAGCATAGAACTCGCCAACATAATCTCGAGGAGCACGATACCAATCATAGGCATTACCGGGCTGGAAGTAGGCATGGACAGCCTCATCCTCACAGCGGTAACCCGAAAAAGCTGGATCTCGAGGGATGGAAGTGGCAGAGTGACCAGTCTGTGCAAAACGCAGATCGGCCAAGGAGTTTGCCATCGCCTGGTAACGGGTGACATCGCGAAACTCTCGCTCGCGAGCCATGTCCGTCATCGAGACGTACAAAGCAGATAGGTGCTGATGTATGCCCTCAAAAGTCATGGCATACGACTGATGTGGTGGAGATGGTGCAGTAGGAGGAGCAGGAGGTAGAGCTGAAGCAGTCCGGCTGCGACGAGAAAGCTGGAGTAACTTGGGCTCAGAGTCCTGAGTACAAGTCGATAGATCGATGTCGAAGCGCTAAAAGATACGAAGGAGAATCATCGCGTAAGAGAGATTTCGATCTCTTGCACGACAACGTCCCATCATCTGAATAATAGTCTTGGGGACGGAAAAAGGAATCCCCTTGATAAGATGATACATAGCGGACAGCTCAAGCGAAGTCACATCATCCTTGGAAGTGGATTTAGGAAGTAGAGTAGAGTAGATGATGCGATGCAATTCGTAGTTGAACAAGTTAAGGTTGTTAGCCTTAAACTTTCCAGAACGTACTCTGTCAGGTGCACAAAGTTCCGTTTTGAAACTCGTGAGTGTAGTGCCTTCGGGGAACTCGAATTCCGTGATATCAACTAGCGGTTCACCTTCATTGGGAATCCCAAGAATCTCCGCTAGGAGGACATCATTGAACTCAATATCTATGCCTCCAACACGTGTGCTCACGTCAAAAGTGTTAACTACGAGATTACAATAGAACAATCTAATGGCATTAGTAGCAATTGGGAAGCACAGTTTAACAAGCAAATGTAACCCTAATGCCTCAAATAAGTGACGATGGTCAGGAAATACAGTCTATTTAACCGGAGCGCCGCTGTATATGGATCGGGTGGAAAAGTCACTGTACCATAATAAAGCTTGATCGAGGGTTTGAAAGAAAAATCCATCGAAAGCACCGTCGCTCTTTTGGACTGGCGAAAACAAAGAATCCGTGTGAGGATTCGAAGAGGACCCTTCCTCACTAGGAGTAGTCTTCTTCCTCTTAGACGGATTAAATCTAGGTGCCATTGAAATAAATAAGCACAAATTTGAAAGTGGAGAAGGAGAGAGTTATACCTCACAAAGATTAGATATGTTGTAGAGAAGGATGATCTCCGCACGATTCCAAAGTTTGGAAGGATTTCACCAAGTAGATAGGGAGCAATGGGTTGGTGAATACCTAGGGTTTGGAGGGTTTTCGGGCGGCTGTAGCTGCTGGTTGGAAATATGGAAGCAATGGAAGAGAAGGAGCTCTCGGGTTCTGGATATATACGCAGATACCCTCAACCGAACTCGGGCCGAATTCGGTCAGAGTTCTGGCCGAATTCGTCTGGGGTTCTTTCAAGTTGATTTAGCTACTTCTTTTTCATTGACTCGTTTCAAATATTTAATTCAAAGATTAGTTATTTTAGCTTTCAAATAACATAATTAATAATATTTTATGAGTTAAATATCGTTACACAGCAGCTGTCTCAGATTAGCTGTAGGAGTACTGTCCCAGCTGGCGGAGGTTCACCGGGGAACTCTTAAATACCGCTTCGCTTCAACCGTAGTTGTGGTGACAGACAGACTCTTTATTAGCTTGTCTCTAACACAGTTTTTGCATAAAGATATAAAAACATAAAATAAAATCAATTAATATTATTGACGTCCAAAATTCCTAATTCTCGACGTAAATAATTGAAGCGATCTTCCGCTAGAGGTTTAGTGAAGATGTCAGCTAATTGATTATCAGTATCTATGTATACAAGGTTTATATCTCCATTTTGATGATGATCTCTAAGAAAATGATGCCGAATCTCGATATGTTTAGTACGAGAGTGACATACAGGATTCTTAGTCAAATTAATGGTGCTAGTGTTATCACAGAAAATGGGAATATGTGTGTAAAATAAATCAAAGTCTTCTAAGGTTTGTTTCATCCACAAAATCTGAGCACAACAACGTCCTGCGGCGATGTACTCAGCCTCTGTTGTTGATAAGGCTACAGAATTTTGCTTTTTACTAAACCAAGAGACTAGAGCCTTGCCTAAGAAATGACATGTACCGCTAGTACTTTTTCTATCAACCTTGCATCCAGCAAAATCTGCATCCGAATAACCAATAAGGTCAAAGGATTTGGATTTGGGATACCACAAGCCGACAGAAGAAGTGCCTTTAAGGTATCGGAAGATACGCTTAACTGCGGACAGATGTGATTCCTTTGGGTTAGCTTGAAAACGTGCACACAAGCAAACACTAAACATTATATCTGGACGACTAGCAGTTAAGTAAAGTAAACTACCAATCATACCTCGATACTTACGTGTGTCGACTGGCTTGCCTTGTTCGTCAGAATCAAGCTTTGTTGAAGTTGCCATCGGAGTGCCAATAGGTTTGACATTGTCCAGATCAAACTTCTTTAGCAAATCTTTTGTGTACTTGGCTTGATTAATGAACGTCCCATTGTCGGTTTGTTTGATTTGCAATCCGAGAAAGAATTTTAGCTCTCCCATCATGCTCATCTCAAACTCATTCTGCATACACTTAGAGAATTCTTGACAAAGAGATTCATCAGTGGATCCAAATATGATATCATCAACATAGATCTGAATTAAAAGCAGCTTGCCATTAAAAGATTTAATAAAAAGTGTAGTGTCAACATTTTCTTTTGTAAAACCGTTGTCAAGTAGAAAAGAGCTTAGACGATCATACCAAGCACGAGGGGCTTGTTTCAAACCGTATAAGGCTTTCTTCAACTTGAAAACATGGTCAGGATTTTTAAAATCCGTAAAACCCGGAGGTTGTGCTACAAAAACTTCTTCTTTTATAAAACCATTTAGAAAAGCACTTTTTACATCCATTTGAAAAAGTTTGAAATCATGAAAACATGCAAATACACATAACATACGAATGGATTCTAATCTCGCAACTGGGGCATAAGTCTCATCGTAGTCGATACCCTCTTCTTGATTGTATCCTTGAGCTACGAGTCGAGCCTTGTTACGAGTTACTAAACCATCCTCATTCAGTTTGTTTCGGAATACCCAACAGGTGCCAATGACCGGATGATCAATAGGCTTGGGAACAAGTTCCCAAACTTGATTCCGTTCGAATTGGTTCAATTCCTCTTGCATGGCATCTATCCAGAAACTATCACTACATGCTTCATCAATAGATTTAGGTTCTAGCTGTGAAATAAATGCAACACTAGAAATAATATCTCTACTGGATGATCGAGTGCTTACTCCTTTGGTAATGTCACCAATTACCAAATCTTGTGGATGATCAGCTGTGAATTTTAACCTTTTCGGTAGACTCTGTAGGTAGCTGGTTCCTGGATCTCCTCTAGGGGGTTCAGCTAGTGCAGAGCTTGGTTCAGGTTCAGCTGATGTTGAGCTTGATGTGGGCAGATCTTCATCACTGTCATCGAGTGTCATTTGGTTCATTTCATCAAAAGTGACGTTGATTGACTCTTCGATGATCATGGTACGTTTGTTGAAGACTCTGTATCCTTTGCTCTTGGCCGCATAACCTAAAAATATACCTTCATCGGCCTTTTCGTCAAACTTTCCCAAATTGTCTTTAGTATTAAGAATAAAGCACTTACAGCCAAATATCTTAAAATATGAAACTGAAGGAATTCTATCAAACCATAACTCAAAAGGAGTCTTCTTCGATTTGGGTCGAATTAGAACTCTATTGAGCACAAAGCAAGCTGTATTGACAGCTTCAGCCCAGAAGTATTTGGGTAGGCTAAATTGATTTAACATTACTCTGGCCATTTCGGTTAGAGTTCTGTTCTTACGTTCCACAACTCTATTTTGTTGTGGAGTTCTAGGGCAGGAGAACTCGTGTATAAAACCGTGTGTGTCACAAAATTGCTCGAAATCAGCATTCTCGAATTCGCCTCCATGATCGCTTCTAATACGAGTGATCATGTAACCTTTTTCATTCTGTACTTTCTTGCAAAAGGCGACAAATTCGGATAATGCGTCATTCTTGCGTGTCAAGAAATATACCCACGTGTATCTAGAAAAATCATCTACAATTACAAATGCATATAATTTACCTCCGAGGCTAGCAACTCTGCTAGGACCGAATAAATCCATGTGTAGCAATTGTAGAGGTCTAGTAGTACATACTGCGTTTACAGACTTGAATGTGGATCTGGTAGCCTTGTTCTTTTCGCATTGGCTGCATACCGAATCCTTCTTGAATGTTATGTCCGGTAAACCGCGTACTAACTTCTTTGTGGATAATCTTGAAATTGTATCCATGTTTGCATGACCGAGTCTCATATGCCATAAATGACTCTCATCACTTTTGGCCATTAAGCATCTACCTGAAATGTTAGCTTCTTCCAATAGATAGAAAACATATATTGTCTTCCCTGATTCCTTCAAAGATAGTACTACCAGTTGAGCTATCAACTATAGTACATTTGTCTTTGCCAAAGTTGATACCATAACCATGATCAGCTAGATGACTTATGCTGAGCAGATTATGTTTCAACTCGGTAACCAGACAGACATCTTTAATCACGGGATAGGGAGATTTACCAACATCACCGATACCAATAATATACCCTTTTAAATTATTGTCGAAGGAAACATAGCCTTCCTTCTTCTTCTTCGACAGTGTTGCAAATAGGGTAGCGTCACCGGTCATATGCCGTGAGCAACCGCTGTCGAGGATCCATTTGCTTCTAGCATGTGAAGGGTGTTCCACCTACAAAACAGTTTGCAGATGAAACTCTTGGTACCCATTTCTTGTAAGGTCCTGAATTGTTAGCTTTAGGTATCCAAGCATAAACATTTAAATCAACTAGCTTTCTCATTCTACATGCAGATGAAATATGACCAATGAGGCCACAATAATGACATTGTGCATGTTGAGTATTGAAAGCAGAGTGATGTGCATGGTTGGTAGGTTTAGGTTTTCTAGTATAGAAGAATGCATACCTATGATCATGTTTGGGCTTAACCTTTTGGGGTAAAGGTTTTATATGGTTTGGTCTGACAGTGTTTGGCTTGGAAATGTTCCGAATTTTCGGTAAGTGACACGTGTTAGGATAGGAAGCAGCAGGCTCAGGCTGTTTTCCTAACCTAATTTCCAACCTTTTGGAAGTGTCATATAACTTAGTATAATCAGAGGTGAGTGATTCCATTCTGATTTGTGCAGATTGAAGACTTTTCTTTTCTTTTGAAAGATCTTCTCTCAATTGGTCTATAATCTTATCTTTCTCTTCGGATGACTGTTTAGTCTCGTGTAATAAGAGCTTTATAGAGGAAAGCTCACCAGACTCACTAACACTAGTTCTAACCTCAGCTAGTAGGTCGGTAAGTCTTCCTATTTCTCCTTTGTACTCTTTGAGTACCTTCTTAGCGGTCTGATATTTACTACGCAGTTTCCTGTAGTCAAGCATCAGGTTACTGAAGGCATCTCCTAATTGCTCAAAGGTAAAGTCATCATATGTTTCTACAGGTTCAGTAGGTACCTGATCGATTGCCATGAAGCAGATGTTTGCAGCGTCCTCTGAATGTTCATCTTCTGAGTCGCTAGCTTCACTCTCATGCCATATGCTGGTGTTGGCATATTTCCGGGATGTTGATCTCTTCAGGTTGCCTTTTTCATACCTGTTGTTCTTCTTGCTCGATGATGAGTTGATGGGACAGTCCTTCTTCATATGTCCCTTCTTCTTGCAGCCATAGCAGACAGCATCTTCTTGGTACCAGTTGTTGCTGTTGTTCTTTTTGACTCTCTTCTCATGTCTCATGAATCTTTTGAACTTCCTTGCTAGGAGAGCTTGATCTTCAGCGTCAGATCCACTGCTGTCTGAGTCATCTTCAGCAGCTTTTCTGTGCTGAGCCTTGAGGGCGATAGTCTTCTCCTTTGGTGCAGGCTCTTCAAAATCTTGTAGATCCAGTTCATGAGTGAGTAGCTTACCCATGAGTACTTCAAGTGACATTGTGGTGAGGTCGTTTCCTTCAATGATAGCTGTAGCCTTCGGAATCCAGTTCTTGGTGAGAGCTCGCAGGAGTTTGCGAATCTTTTCGTGGTTATTGTATTCTTTGCCTAAGGAGGACAAAGGGTTTACAATATCCAAGAACCTCTCGAACATTTGTGTGACTGTTTCATTTGGCTTCATTTTGAACGCCTCGTACTCTTGAGTAAGTCTGCTGACTTTTGACTCCTTGACTTGAGTCGTGCCTTCATGTGTAACTTCGAGAAGCTTCCATACACCATTTGCCGTTGTGCATGTAGATACCCTGTTAAATTCTGTTCTGTCTAAGGCACAAAAAAGAGCATTAATGGCACGTGCGTCAAGACTGGCCTTTTTCTTTTCTTCCTCTGTATAACTGTTTTGGGGTTTTTCAACTAAAATACCCTCGACATTTATACGAGGTGGCTTCTGATAGCCATCAAGAACAATAGCCCATAAGTCAAAATCAAGAGACTTTAAGAAGAAACTCATCCGTGTTTTCCAATAAGTGTAGTTAGTACCATCAAACAGAGGAGGTTTGTTTGTGGCCTGACCTTCACTTGTGAATTTCATAGTAGCCATGTGATGTGCTGTGATCTAATAAATAATGAATAAATAATAGCACTTTTACCTTGCTTTACCTGTAACACCTGCTTTGATACCAATTGTAGGAACGATATAGTAAAGCGTAATACTCTAGAGGGGGGTGAATAGAGTTGGCAGCGGAATAATGCTAATTAAAAAAGTTAGCAACACAATCACAGTATATAATCACAGATGAAAATAAAGTAAAGACAGAGTTCAGAAAGCAAACGCAAAGACAGCGATGTATACTGGTATCCCTCTGTTGAGGACTAATCCAGTCGGTAGAACTCTTGCTACCAGTTTGAATCCACTATAGGAAAAACCGCAAGTTTTCTTACGAAGTCCTTGCAACTTCTACAACGGGAGCTTTGATACGAAGAACTCGTCCAACTTCAAATGTGAAGAGGTATTCTTCAATCAAGCCTTCTGATTACAATCTCTCAGAAACTTCTAGACCGTACCGCACTGGCAAATCGACTAGAGGATTGTAACTGGCTTGGGATCTGAAAATGAAAGCTCTAGAAAACTCTTTGGAAGGCAGAAAGCTTTTTAGATAGAGAGAAGATTGAAAGTGAATGAGTGAATTGAAATGATCGAAATACTTCTCTATTTATAGGATTTCCAAAGGGAGAACTCTGTCAGAATTCGGGCAGAATTCGGGCAGAACTCGATGAGCAAATCTCGGTCAAATTCGCAACTGCAGGAGGACCAAGTTCCAGAGAATTCAAAATCAAAACGGCCACCAACCGAACTCTGGCCGAACTCTGGCCGAACTCTGGCCGAGTTCTGTCAGGGTTAGGTTAGGGTTTTTAAAATAGGTTTTGGTGATTTTTGAAAACCTTTTTGAAAACCTTTTTGTAAACAATTTGATAGGTCATTTTAAAAACATTTTGAACTGTTTTGGGAATAGCCTATTTGCCAGTACGACTCGGTGTACAATGTATTCCTAGACTCAAATAAAAAAAAAATTACATTGCATAGGAAATACAGACTCAAGTAGGCAAACAGATCTTCAGTCTTGAACGAAGTGAATATCCAATCTTGCTTATGTCCAAGGAGCTGAGATGTCCCAACAAGCTTCGTATATCCAGACAGAGTTTTGATCAATTATTAAAATCAGGTTAACCATATGACCAATAGGCCAACAGATATATCATAAAAGCATGAGAAGGATAGTAAATCAATAACACTAACAAAATACCTGAATCATGCAGATGAAGTCAACTACCACATGCTCAGCTAACTAACTCCGTGCAATCAGCTACCTGAAGAGATCATCAGGTCCTCAGAGGACTAGCAAGATACATAAACACAGGCCTACTAATATGACAGTAAATAACATGTATGGAGGATAAGAACACTGCAAGAAGAATATCTAAGGACAACGAGTCGTGTGGAAATATAATACTAGACTTGGCTAACTATCAATCAGAACTCTTATAGCTTGTAGTACAATGCAAGATACTTCCAATCTATAGTGTTTCAATTTACGTACAAGCAGGATACTCTCAGTCAAGGTTAGCCAATTCCAGTATCGATCTCCTCTCCTAAAGGATACAAGGTCAAGTAGACTCCTATAAATCGTAGTACAATACAAGATACTCCCAATTTATAGTATCGCAAGTCAAGTCAACCAATCAATCAATATATGCTATAGGTCGTAGTACAATGCAAGATACTCCCAATCTATAGTATGTCTCAACTGTAGTACAATGCAAGATACTCCCAGTCAAGAATAGTCAAGTCAAGAACAAGATATAGGAGCTGACAACTCAATCACGAGACAAGGTAACACGAAAAGACCAATAATCAAGCAATGTCGAATATCCTATACGTGCACGTAATCTAAAACAAATAAAACAATCAATGGCAAATCAATCACAATATGGAATCATGTGACAATACAAAAAGGAATACAATAAAGAAAGTGTAAAACAATGTAAATACTGTATATGTTCGGCAAGGTATACTTGCCTGAGGGTTGCACGGATAACCAACAATATATCGCCAATCAACAAGTTAGAAAGTCCAAGTCTCACAACTGCCTCCAGAAGCTGTAATAGATGTTACCAACGTTTCCAGATTAGTCAAATTAGCTAGGATTGTCTGTCCTTAAGTCCAATTCTGGACACAGGGGTAAAACGGTAATTTTGGGTCAAAACGGTATCCTCTGTTGGATCCACTTTGTACCGAAAAGCGTGCCAGAGTCAATGGTCTCTAAAGTCGTCAAACTATATGTCTACGGACTCATTTTGATGATACGAGCCCAACCGTACGTCCAAAGTTGGATTCCGGAGGGCCGTGCACGAAATCGCCCGTTGAGTCAGATCGTGGGGCCCACAAAATGGCGATCCGATCAACTGTCTCCGAATCGGACCAAACTTAGCATACAGGACCAGAAAAATGATACGGTCTTGTTGGCGTAAGTTTCGTCTCGATCTGACGAACGTGCACGAAGTAATTAAAAAATTTGCACAGAGACCGATACGGTTAGGGGTGGGCACGGGTCGGGCTGGGCCCAAATTTTATAGAACCGGACTGGACCCGTTTATTGGCGGGGCGGGCTGGGCCAAATTTTTTTCGGAACCACACTGGACTCGGTCCGTTTGGAACGGGTCCAGTCCGGAGCGACCCGCGGGTCCAAACGGGCCCAAATTTTTACATGGTGCACAAAATTTCCTTACTGAGCATGAGCATCATCATTCCTCAAGCAAAAAACGAAGACGAATAAGAAGAAAATAAAGACAGAAAATGAAGAAGAGGCAATACTGCCAAGTGCCAATACATTCCACAATTTCACAATTCCTTACTGAGCATCGTCATTCCACAATTTCACATGCTCACATGCAGCCCCAAATGACAGAAAATAAAAAAGAGGCAATACTGCCAAGTGCTAATACAAGATTACAAGTTACATTCAATCAAATGTTGTCTGCACTAAACAACAGAAAATAAAAAAAATAATAAGACTAAGAGTCAATCCAATTAAAGTTACATTCAAGTATTCATTGTTCAACAAGACATGAAAAATAACTAGTCTAACTCCAAAAAGACATAATTGAACAAACATCTAGAGAATCACAAGTTCACAACTCCTTTGTTCTTATGAGCTTGATTTATTTCAATTTGAGCACTTGAGGTTATATTCGCTTCTTTGCTTCTTTGATACTCTACAACAAAGACAACAAAAACTTAAAAAGCAAGTCAATTAACAAATACATGGCAAGTATCATAGAAGATTGAATATAAATTAATTGAATAGCAAGTGTCTTACCGCCTTCACAGTATTGATAGAATTCAAGTTATGATGCACTTGCTTCATATTCAATATGGCTAATATCTTTACTTTTCAACCAATTTTGAAGGCATATCAATGCCTCTACCGATTTGAGAGTGAGAGATGATCTAAATGGATCAATGACCCTCCCGCTAGTGCTAAAAGCACTCTCACTAGCAACCATCGATACTTGAATAGCCAATACATCTTTGGCTACCAAGGCAAGTGTTGGGTATGAACTCTTACCTTTTACCTTCCACCACTTCAAAATGTCAAAATGGTCATTCTTGTTATTCGGCTCTAGTCTGTCTATGAGGTAACTATCCACCTCATGTGAAAGCACAAAGTCATAAGTTGCTTCTAGTTCTTTCTTCCAATCCATCATCATCTCATCAAATATCACTGGAGTTTCTGTCAAGACCGTAGGGTGTGCACATTGTGTAGCTTGTCTGCCAATTGAGGAGCTACTGTCACTGATTGAATCACATGAAGGCTGTAATGCAAATAAAAAGGTTCTTCACTTCTTCTAAACTAATAGTATCATTAAGTGATTCCGTTCTAAACTGATATTATGAATCAGTGGTTACATTCTACCACAAAATTCTATTCTAAAATGATAGTATTAGACAGAACATTGTATGATACAGATGGAGGGAAAGTGATGACACTGAACAAATTGTATCAAACTGGAAATTAACATAAATTGTATCAAACTGACCAAATTGTATCAAACTGGAAATTAACAGAAATTGTATCAAACTGAACAAATTGTACCAAACTGGAAATTGTATAAAACTGGAAATTAATTGAACAAATTATATCAAACTGGAAATTAACTGAACAAATTGTATCAAACTAGAAATTAAACAAAAATTGTATGAAACTAGAAATGGTCTAAGATGAAATTAACTAAGCAAATTTGCTAGCAATGATCCAACAAGAATACATGTGATATTGGCCACTTACATAGGAAATGGCAAAGCACACGTAACATGAAACATGTGAAAAGCATAGCCATTGTATCAAAGTGAAGCAAAGTAGCAAACTGAACAATATTTTTCTATACTCTATATTAGACAACAGTCATTTCCACAAATTGTATCAAACTAAAAATTATCTACTGAAGCAAACTATACAATATCAGACACGGACTTGAAAATATCAGACGTAGACAAGAAGTTAAACTGAACAAGAAGTTAAACCTGAACAATTTGGTAATAAAAGACACAAACAAGAAGTTAAACTGGACAAATTGTATCAAACTGGAAATTAACAGAAGTTGCATCAAACTCTATAAACTGAAAGCAAACTGAACAATATTAGTCTATATTCTATATTAGACATCACTCATTTCCACATATTGTATCAAACTGAAAATTAATAGAAAAACTGAACAATACCTGTGTACCCTTGTCGCAACCCTGAGAACCATCGCGAATTGTTGCATATGCATCACACAATTCCTTCATCAGTGCCTTCACACGATTACCTTGTACTTTAACCTCTTCATCCCTATATTCCATTTTCCTTTTACACAAGTGCAAATAGTGTCTCAACTTGAATCTTGGGTCTAGGACAAGTGCAACTATAAATAGTTGGTTCATCGTCCCAATGGAACCAAAATATTTTTGATACTTTGCTCTCATGCTCACTGCCATGTTCGTAAGCACTGCCTTTGCACTACCTCCAGCTTGAATATATTGGTTATACTCGGACATAAAGAGCTTATGGATCTCAGATTCCACAACAATGACATCATGGACTGCCGTGTGAGATGTGGGATACTTTCTTGCACTCACCTTTATCGTCACTAAGTACAACCCCTTCAAAAAATTGCAAAACACATTTGCACTCTCCCAATCCTTCTCAGTCGGTGGCCCACCCCTCCCTTTAGTAATACCTTCCAATGTTGCATCATCTTAACAAACACAAACTTCATCCTTTTCAGTGAAAAAACCCAAGTATGCATTGTCATCATCTTCACACATCCTATCAAATGCCTTTTGATACTTCAAAACAGACTCCAACATCAAGTATGTGCTATTCCACCTTGTAGCCACATCCATAACAACAAGACCCTTTGGATTCAACTTCTCGATCTCAATGCATCTTTTGAAATATGCTAACCTCGACGGACTTGATTTCACAAACTTTACTGCTTGCCTTATTGCTGCCATACTCCGTTCCAACCTCTTCAAACCATTTTTCACTATCAAGTTTATGATGTGAGCTAAACACCTCACATGCATATACTTCTCCTCTAAGATATGGGACGAGTTGAGCCATTTCTTCAATTTTCCAACAAGCCATTCTATTGCCACCTTATTAGCAGAAGAATTATCAACCAAGATACACAATATCTTTTCAATTTTCCACTCAACTAAGCACTGCTCAATCAGCTTACCAATTTTTTTGCCTTGATGACTTGAAATTGGACAGAAATTAAGAATTCTCTTGTGCATCTTCCAATCATCATCTACAAAATAAGCCGTCAACACCATGTAGTTGATATTTTGTACACTCGACCATGTAACGGTGGTCAAACTCACCCTATACTTGCTTATATCCTTCTTCAAACCCTCTTTCATGTGATCATACATCCTCCACAATTCTCTAACAACAGTTCTTCGAGAGGGAACACACAACCTAGGTTGCACTACACTCATCATCCGCTTAAACCCTTCATTTTCTACAATACTAAACGGTTGTTCATCAATAACTACGAATTCCACAATACTAAACGGTTGCTCATCAATAACCTAGGTTGCACTAAAATCATCATCCTCGCTGTCTATTCTGGCTCTGGGCTTGGACTTGAGTATGCTGCTGGGGGTTCTGCTGTTGGAACATCTGGGACTGAGGCGGCAAGGGCCTCTGCAATGGATACTGCTACTGCTGCTGGACCGGAGCTGGCCCTCTCACCGAAGAGCTAGAAAGGTTGGACGATGATGAAACTCCCCTATTCGGGCAAGATCCAACCCTATGGTCTGCTGCTCCACAAGCCAGACACAATCCCTGTGCCCTGCGGCACTCTGCCACTACATGGCCTGGCTTCCCACAATGAGAACATCCCACTGCGGAAGACTGCTTCTGCTTCTGCTGCTGCTGGTACGTCGGGGTTGAATGCTGAACCGACGTTACTGAGGCCGCCCGCCTCGGAGCTCCAATGGTCAAAGCCCTGGCTGCTGGGGCTGGTGCTGAAGACTGATTCATCTGACCGTGGGATCTCTTCCGACCTCCGGCCCTATCCACAATCCTCTGGGAGGTATACTCATGCCTCCTAGCTACTCTCAAGACTGCATTAAAAGTCTGATGCTCAAACTGCTCAACCGCCAATAGAATCTCCAGGTGAAGCCCTTGCTGAAATCGCTGGGCTCGATCATACTCGGTTGCCACCAAGGTGGGAGCAAACCGACTGAGTCTCAAAAACTCGACCGCATATCCATCGACCGTCCTGCCCATCTGCTTCAGATTGGTGAACCTCGTCTGTAGATCGTACCGAGCTACAGCATCAAAATACTTGGTCTGGAATCTCTCTCTGAATACTGCCCAAGCAATGGGTGCTGCTAATCCAACGGCCTGAGCCGCCCACCAGCTGCGGGCAAGATCTAGCAACTGCAGGCGCACCACGGCTACCTTCTCGTTCTCTGGGGTCCTGGCTGCTTCGAGAATCACCTCAGTGTCCTGAAGCCAAGCATCTGCGACGATAGCATCTTCACTACCGTCGAAGAAATGAGGGTTCAAGCGCTTGAAGCTGTTGGCCGCGCTGTTACCCTGATGACCTCCTCTGGTCAAAGCATCCGTCACTGCCTGGTGCAAGGCGTCTCCACGACGATCTTGAGAAGCTATCAAGGTCCTGACGAGACCTACCAAAGTGCCATCATCAGGCTCGGCAGGCTGAACTGGCTGGACTGGTGGCTCTCCGCCAGAAGGCACGACTCTGGAGCCTACTCCCGAATGCTGGGCTTGATCTCCGGGTTGCTGCTGATCCGCGGGAAGTGCTCTGTCTTACTGACCGACAGGTCCAGGAACGATGCCGCTGAAGAAGACGACATAGGGAACAAATAAGGAAGGACCAGGACAGATCAATGATACAAGCATATGATCAGGACAAGAATCCAGGGATTCAGAAGATACGAACAGAGATCAAGGGTGAATACTGATTGAGACATCTATTCGGTAAACTCTCACATATCTTGATTTACAAGACCTGCATGGGCCACCACTTAAACCATGTCACGCCCCAGAACCAGGATACTGGAGAGCGGGGGCAGACATAGCCAGCTACGTATATTGAAGTGCAACCCACCTCGCTATACGGTCACGGCTGTCTAGATACATGAGGGTTTACTACAAGCCAACAGTCTCCTATGGTCATGAACAAGCCTAGTGTCTCAATCATAAGCAAGTAAGTAAAGTCACAAGATGTATGATCATTAAATATACAATAATAAGGCGTCCCAAATATTACATATTCAGCTGATCATGAAGCTAGTCGTTACAAAATGTTAGAACTAGCAAGAGTTTAGTCATACATGATCAACCCTAGGATCTGTCAATCATGTTACAGCCCGTAGGCAGACAGTAAGTAAATGCAATCGAGCTAAACAGGTGCTCGTCGGCTAAACGCCTCAAAAGAATATTTTTACAATAGAGTGGGAGAGCCAAAAATAACCCACTCGTTGCCCTGGTTACGCCTGGTGTTCACCATCGGGCTGGAAAAGCGGTAGATCCTCTGGAGCGGCTCCGAAATCTGGCCATACAAAACCAGCTGGGTCAGATCCCAGAAAGAGTAAGTGCCACAAAGGAAGCTTCACTTAGGAACTAAAATCAGCAATCAGCACAAGAGTATAAATAAAAGTAACCATTGGAAATAAAGAAAATACATCATAATGATATACGACGAGATAACCATAGAACTATTCAGATAACCAGGTTACAACCCGTAAACCAAACAAGGACCGGGGTTGTAACCCTTCGTCTGAACTGAACTTGGAATTCTCACCATTTATCGGTAAATAAATACAGGCATTCAGGTCATGCAGTAATTTTGGAACAGGATCGGGACAAGACTTAGACAGGTTAGACTCCATCCAATCATTTTACGGCCAAACAAGAACTACGGCTTG
Organism: Iris pallida; assembly: GCA_029216955.1. Lineage (NCBI taxonomy): Eukaryota > Viridiplantae > Streptophyta > Magnoliopsida > Asparagales > Iridaceae > Iris > Iris pallida. The sequence goes on from JANAVB010033217.1 coordinate 17,814,521, forward strand.
ATACTTTAACTAACTAGGGTTATCACAAGCCTAGTTACTAGCAAGATGCAGTGAGAATCTTCCACAGCCACAAGCCCTGCAGTCCATCCAGGTTACCCGGGTTAAAAGATTAGGGTTGAATTCAGGTGGGTACATCGTCCAGGAAACGCATGTACCCTTAGGTAGCTTGAAGGGTGCAACACATAACAGTATGCTGGAAATGTGCCCTACTCGACGACAGGCTACAGATCCCAAGGCGTGCCCAGGTAACGGGATTGTCTGTAGCTGGGAGATCTCTTTATGACTAATGTATTAATCTAGTTATTAGCCTTAGTCCATTTCAGTAGGTACTCCTGACCGTGGTACTCAGGAGTTCCCTCTTAGACATGATGCAAGACAGGACTGGATTATTTGTACAAGCACAATCGCCCACGGTGTCCAGGATTAATTATACAGGTCATGTCATGTCAGGTAGCCGTCACAACAGCTTATCAGATATATCATGTCAGGTTTATCATGTCAAGTGTACTGGTCAAGAGTGCGCCACGACGGGCCACTATCAGGTCATGTCATGTTACTTGTCAAGAGTGTACCACTACGGGTCACTATCGTGTCATGCTCAGGTATCATTTCCAAATATATTAAGCAGATTCATGATTATCAAGTTCATGACAAAAGGTCATGCGCCTATGGGCATAAAAATATACAATAAGGAGTTACAAGGCATGGACAAATAGTGATAAATAATAGTACACAGGGCTATTGGAAAGTCATGCGGCTCAGGCATATGCGGCCAAGAAGTGATCACATACGGCTGGAAGGAGAACAGCCCATGCGACTACGGAAAGAGGGAAGCGCATGCGGCTAAAGCAACAATCCATGCGACAGGGACAGGAGCGGAGCCATACGCTTATGCGGTTAGCGGGGTCATGCGCCTATGCGGCTATAAGTGGACCAAGTTCATGCGGTTTGGGCAGAAGTTCTCATGCGGCTGGGGAGTGTAGTATCATGGGGCTGGGTATAGAAGGAGGCGCATGCGGCTTAGTAGAAGCCCATGCGGCTCAATAGGGTCAGGCGCATGCGGCTAAGGATGCTGATGCATATGCGGCTCGGGAGCAAGGCTTTATACGGCCAGACAGGTTATACGCCTATGCGGCCAGGATATGAAGGGGTGCATGCGGCTCGGTTAGGAGCTCATGCGGCCAGGTCAGTTCAAGGGCTCATGTGGCTAGTAAGGAGTACAATTTCATGCGGCCAGGAGAGGCAAGGGCGCATATGCGGCTAAGTGGGAAAAAGTCCATGCGGCTGGGAGAACACTTGCCGCATGAAATGTTCATGCGGTCAAGTCAAGTACTGTTCTTCTTCTTCAAGTTTCAGCGAAAAAGAACACCATGAGAGCCAAATTCTCAAGCTTCATAACTCCATCATCCGGAGCCCAAATCCGAACTTTCATAGGTCAAAAAGGGGCAGAACATGATTCTCTACAACATGGAACCCTCAAAACTCGAAAATAACAAGATTTAGTAGATCAAAACCCAAGATTTCCGAAAAATAAGTAAACTTAGATCTACAAGAATCTAGCCATGGAAAGAGGAAATGCCAAGTACTAAAGTAAGTTAAAATGTTGTAAGGAAGAGAATGAAGCAATAAAATAGGAGTTCCTCCATGAAGCAAGTTGCACTTGCCTAAACCTCTCTCTCTCTCTCTCCTCTCTCTCTCCTCTCTCTCTCTCTATGGTAGGTGAAGTAGTTAATGGTGGAAGAAGAGTAATGAAGAGAGAGAAAGAAGTGGGGTTAATAAATGGTAGTGGTGGTGGTAGGTAGGGGGTTCACCCATGGTTCATGATGAACCAAAACAATCCCAAACCAAACCAAGCCAACCCGAACCAAGAATAAACCAAGCCATGAAGAAAACTAAGCAAGGAATTAAGCAATACAAGATAAAATATGTACACGTATTCCAAAATACGTAATACGAACCACAGGCATTACATAACGCAAAGCAAAAAATCAGATATTTACTATTTAGAATTGATTTTTGTTTGAAATTTGAAGAAAACTTCAACCAATAATGTTTCAGTTTTAGTTTAACAAATAAAAGAATAACATTTCACCGTTTCAGACTTTAGTTTGGCAAATGGAAGCCCTATAGAGGAGTATATGTGCAACCTATATTATACTTCAAACCATATCTTCTAGTTTTGAGATAAAAATGGTTGGAACAAATTTTCCTCGGCTCAAGCCATAATTATGTGCTGAACATGTGTAATGGATCAAGATATTTTATTTCAGGCTTTCCATTGTAAAATTTCTCATTCTGCCAACTGATGATCATGGGGTTTTTTCTAACAAGAAGAAACCTACTCGTTTAACAAATGAAAATATGCCAGTCAAAAATCAAACCAACAGAATAACAAAGTTTGCCAAATATTAGGGCCGTTGTACAAGATTAAGAAAGTTTACCAACATAATTAGAAAGACTAGGGTTGTACAAGATCTAGTAAAAATATGCCAAAGTCAAAATCAAACCAACATATTAGGTTTCCTAACTATTAGAGACTATAGAGTTGAAATAAAAAAATGTCAAAGTCAAAATCAAACCTTCGTCTGGGCGTCGGGGGAGTCGTTGGAGACTCAGACTCCTCACGAGATGAGAGAAAGAGACTCTCTTTCTTTGTTGTGACTTCACTGACTTGTGAGTTTGAGAGAGAGAGAGAGAAAGAGAGAGAGAGAGAGAGAGAGAAAGAGACTCAGAAAGTTTGGGAGGAACAAAATTAAGGCCGGCTCCTTAGTCCTGAGTCCCTGACTCCTTACAGCTACTGCTTTGCTTTGAGATTGAGACTTTGACTGAACAGTAAGTCACTAAGTCAGTAACATCGAAAATAATTCAAAATATTATAAAATTTTAACTTTTTGTAAAATAAACGGGCCGGGGCGGGTCCCGTTTATTTTTAAAATGCAACCTGCCCCGCGTCGTTAATTTAACACGACCCGCCCTACCCCGACCCATTTATTTGTAAAATTGAGGAACTGCTCCGTTTGAGCAAATTACGGTTCGGATCGGGTCGGACCCGCGGATCCTAGACCCGTATGCCCAGCCCTAGATATGGTGAATTTCGATGTATACACATCAAATTCGTCGGGCACACGCAACCAATTTGAATTTTGTCAAAGCCCACACGTCCACGAAGCTGATACGCACCTTTCGATGCTTTCGGTTCGCGACCATGTCGCCCGGATTGGCGGGATGCACGTCGTATCGAAGGTTTTCATGATTTTCAAAACAGGTTTTTTTTTAATTTTTATCCATGAATAACTTCCAGTATAATACCTTAAAAACAATTCTACAAAAAGGAGTTCGATCTCGTATAGGTTGTCTACATGTCTGTTTAAATAGATTTTCAAAAATGTTAATGGTTTGACGAGGATTCATTCGTAAACAGGAGTACATCGACTACTTAATGTCCTATTTTGAACAGGATTTTGGCCAACCTTGGCAACGAGTTTCAACTCGATTCTGATTCGATTTGAGTCAAAATTATCCAATGGGATCAAAGCCCTATAGGTTGTGTTTCCAACGCACATTTTGGTTTGGAAAATGACGAAGAGCCGAGGGAGAAAACTTACAAGGAAGTGGGGCTCCGCGTTGATACTGCTGTCGCGGCTGCTGTTCTGTGCTCGAGCGCGCGTGCTGCCTCCGGCGGCTCTGGCCGCGTGCGGCGGTGGCGCCGGTGGCGGGTGACCGCCCAGGTGACTGGGGAGGGTGGCGTCGGGTTTGAGAAGATTAGGGTTAGGGTTTTCGAGTTTTTCTCTCTGTCTACTTCGATATGTATATATGTGATCGCTCGGTTTGGTGTTAGCTGTGGGAAGGAAGGGTCGGGCCTGGGCTGAGGCTGGGCTTGGAGGGGTTTATTTAGTTTTTTGTTTTTGTTTTATGTTATCACTAATACATATATATACATATGAATATACATTAGTAGATATATATACATATTGCCCTATATATATATATATATATATATATATATATATATATATATATATATATATATATATATATATATATATATATATATATATATATATATATGTTATATAAATAGGTCAATATATATACATGTTATATACATGTTATATATATGCGCATATATATATATATATATATATATATATATATATATATATATATATATATATATATATATATATATATATATATATATATATATATATATATATATATATATATATATATATATATATATATATATATATGCGCATATATATAACATGTATATATATTGACCTATTTATATAACATTAGTATATATATATATTTACCTATATATATATATATATATATATATATATATATATATATATATATATATATATATATATATATATATATATATATATATATATATATATATATATATATATATATATATATATATATGCGCATATATATAACATGTATATATATTGACCTATTTATATAACATTAGTATATATATATATATATATATATATATATATATATATATATATATATATATATATATATATATATATATATATATATATATATATATATATATATATATATATATTTGTTTTTTTTGTTTTTTTGTTTTATATATATATATATATATATATATATATATATATTACTTATAAAATACTAACCATTTAACTATTAAGAACACTCAATAAATATACACAAAATGATTAATAAATATATTTCATCTAATCAAATAAACACACACAATATATATGCATACATATACTGTTCTAGTCAAAGGTCCCACAAACCTAAAATGACATTTCAAGAAAAGGTATCATTTTCGAAAATAACAAATATATAAAAAATATAAATATAACTTTAATAGCAATATTATATTTTATTTAACTATTATTTATAATTATTTATTGATCATCAAAATAAAACACCAATATACATGTAGTATCTATGTGGCCGTCTTGGTCGCACTAAGGGTCGACATGGCTTGGGCTCGGTTCGAGTCTAGTTCGGACTAGTTGAGTACAACCGGGTCTTCTGCAAGTCAATAAATCTTAATAATCAATAATTAAACTATTGATAATGGTCATGTCACAACTTGGCCTGGTTTTCCTAGTTAGGTCACACTTATGGCTGGATCTTCCCTGATATGGCTAATACACTAGTCAAGGCACGCCACTGCACTACCTGTGCCACAATTTCTAGTCATCTGGTACTTCAAAACTCAACCATGGTCATCTACCGTAATAATTAACTAAATAATTATTTATAAAATTCTAAAATCACCATTTAAATTAAATAAATAATAAAAAAATATTTAAAAAATTTTTGGGAAGGGGAGCTACATGTTTACTTATTACTGTTATTTATTTCAGTATTTATTTCCTATCTAGTTCTATCATACTGTGCGTCCAAGTCATGCTTGGGTGCAAACGACTATTTTTAGTCATTTACTATTCTAGTCATTTTATTTAATTCTTCTCATGCTTGTGTGCCAGCAGGTTAAGGCGGAGCGCTAGAGACTAGCAGGATTACTCCAGCCTTTACCTATTCCAGAGTGGAAGTGGGAACACATAACTATGGACTTCGTCTCTGGTTTACCACGTACGTCCGGTGGCAAGGACGCTATTTGGGTTATCGTGGACAGACTGACAAAATCTGCTCACTTTATCCCGTTCAAGGTAGGGCTGTCGACCGAGAAGCTTGCAGACCTCTACATGCGTCAGATCATGAGGATTCATGGAGTGCCAGTGAGTATCATTTCAGACAGGGATAGCCACTTCACATCACACATCTTGAGGAGTCTACAGATGAGCTTGGGTTCACAGTTGAAGTTCAGTACCGCCTATCATCCACAGACAGACGGACAGTCCGAGAGGACCATCCAGACATTGGAGGATATGCTACGGGTTTATGCACTCGACTTCGACAGATCCTGGGAGGATCACTTGCATCTTATGGAGTTTGCCTATAACAACAGTTATCAGGCTAGCATCGAGATGACACCGTTCGAGGCACTATATGGGCGGAGATGTCGCACACCTTTATCTTGGGACGACGTTGGCGAGAGGACTTTGCTTGGGCCAGAGATGGTGGTAGATTCAGCCGAGAAGGTCAGACCGATCAGAAAGCATCTCAGAGTTACACAGGATCGGCAGAAGCACTGGACGAACAGCAACAGACGGCCACTGGAGTTTGCAACTAGATATAGAGTGTACCTGAAGATCTCGTCGATCAGAGGCACCATTTGTTTTGGCAGAGGCGGAAAGCTTAGCCCCAGATACATCGGGGCCTTCGACGTGATGGCACAGATTGGCGAGGTGGCGTATCGACTTGCACTTCATGCTAACTTTGAGGGAGTACACGACGTCTTTCACGTGTTCTAGCTTTGCCACTATATTCCAGATCTGAGTCATGTGGTGGACTACTCAGAGCTAGAGGTGGGTCCGAGCTTGACCTACGAGAAGCAGCCAGTAGAGATCCTTGATCAGAAGGAGAAGCAATTGCGAAATCAGAATATACCGCTTGTCCGAGTCATGTGGAGACATCACTCTCCTGGAGAGTCCACATGGGAGCGCGAGGATGAGATACGTGAGCGTTATTCCAGTTTGTTTGCTTGACTGTACTTTTATGTTTGAGATTTTCATTTCAATAAATATTTTGTCGAGTTGGAGAACTCATAAAATTTTGGAAAACTTGTTTGTTTGTCATTCCTGGAAATTTTGGGGACAAAATTTTTTGAGGAGGGATATTTGTAAACCCACTTCTTGTATTTTTAAATTTTTTTAAGATTTTCTACATAAGGTTGATTATGGAATACATTAATATTATATTCTAGAATTCTTCTTAGAAATATTTGGTATATATTTTTCCTTGAAATTTCTTTAAGTATTCCTTTTAGGCCCAACTGCTGGGCTTAGATATTGGGAGAGCTTTGTTCAAAATTCGAGAGAGCAGCTTCATTTTGAAAACTCTAACAAACCCTTTCATTTCCCTCTAATTTCCTGCTCACGAAATTCTCCAATTGTCTATATAAACTGGTGAGCAACCCCATTCTGAGAAATTCTGTTACGAGTTCCACTATTCCTTGCTCTAAAGATTGTGTTCTTCTCTAAACAACCCTCTCCTTCCCGAATTCTTGAGCCCCAATTCGAAGAAGAAGATTCCTGTGGCAATGACGGGTGGATGAAGAAGGAGATGACCGTTGTCTTTGAAGATCCTGACAACAGCAAGAAGAATTCGTTCTTCATCGATCGGTCCAGGAAAGTTCGATCGATCTATTGGTATGTATTTTGCATCTAAATTTCTTGATTGGGATCGATTCGTGATCAAATTCATGATCCAATTCTGTTGTTGTCTCATTCGTTTTAGAATTATTTTCGAAGGATTGATCGATTGAGATTATTCCCTCTCGTTGTGGACGAAGAATCTTTTGGAAATCATCGAGAGCTCTGTTAGACTCGATCGATCACTCTTTGTTCATCATTCGGATCGAAAGATCATCAGTAAAGTAAGTATCAAATCTTTTCTCAACTATATCTCAGTTGTTTAATTCTGAACCTTCTTCTTAGATTGGATTTGATCTATTTTAGGAACATTTGTTTCTGATCTGAAGTTTATCGATCAGATTTGAACTAAGGTTAGAGTAAGTATTCTAATTCGTGAATCCTTCTTTTGAGAACTCAAATGATCGGTTGAGTGAAGGTTGGAACGATCCTTGAAATGATGACTTCTTTATTTTTCCATTCCATTCGATTTGGTTCAGGAGGGTTTGAAATCAAATTGGCTTGGGATTGGTGCTCGACACAGAGTAGAGTGTCAGAACTCTCAATTTTAGTTGACTCTTTAAAGGTAATTCCTAATTACTTTTCTATTTGATTTCAAATGCATATTTATATCTGTATACACTGTAGAGTTGGTATCCGAAGAGTATCAGAATATCAATTGGGTTAGCTCTATTAAATTTTAGTTTCAAATAAGTTTGGTGATGGATTTGGAGTTTGAGGTATCAGGTTGACAGTGGTGCCACTACCCCAACTTGAGTATCAGTAGATTACTGATACTTAGGATCCATGTTGGAGTAACAAGTCACCTTTGAAAGTTTTGGGTTGAACAACGGTAGTCATTCGAGAATTTTGAAATACAAGTGAACCATGATTAATAACAGGTGGTTTTAGAACGGTTTATTACCAATTATTTTATGAACCTTATCCTTGAGTATCCTGAGGATTCAAGTATTAACCTCTGGTGATACTGGAACTATGTGATGAGAAGCAGGATTGAGAAGTCCTTGGTTTATTCATAAACTTCAAACCTGACACCATTTTACCCTTTTCTTTTGAACGGTTTTTCAGTTTTACTTATGTGTATAAGTGGCCTAGGAGTGATCTTATATAAACTCTAAATTAGATTCCACTATCAGTAGCTTAGAAGGACTGTTAAATTACTGTGGTAGTAATGTTGACAAGAGAAAACCTTGTGACCATACCATCAGGCTCATTTTTATCCTGCAGACAACCAAACTGGAGAATCAGTTGGTGAACATGTATTTTGGGAACCCAGTCTAATTTGTGTATCAACTAATAATTCGATTGCTTGTTTATGGTCTTCCATCTAGGCTGTTAACGTAGTTGGTTTAGAAGCCAAATTTTGGCAGTGAGCCTCAGTGGTTGGTGATTTAAATCATATGTTATTCCAATTGGTTTTAGCAATGTTTAGTTTTACTTTTTTGCTTTTAGGTTGTGAACTGATTGACTGAGTTGAACCCTCTTCAGTTACTAAACCAAATATCAAGGGTGAACTTTAAGTTTGATAACCTCTGTGTGAGTCTCATTTCTTCTTTGAGTGTCCTGTTAGGATGAGGAGGGCCTGTGATAGCTGGGTGAGATTTCTTTTATGAGTAATACTTTCAAATACTTAATTGAGAATCAACTAAGCCTAGGTCAATGGTACCCATAGTTTCAAGGATAAACCTGTTGTCAGTCAATCAATTATTTCAGGAAGTACCTAGGTACTCACTCTTGACTTATATTATTGTAGTTAGGTACTTAGGCAACAGATGGAATAGTGGATTTTAATATAATTTTAAGATCAAGAGTTAGCATTTGATGTCATGGTGTATGTGCTTTAGTGTTTGGAAACATTCTAGTGTACTGTAGCTAGTATAGACTGGAGTTTTAGTTAATGGGAATTTATTAAATTGTGCTTATTAAACCAGGTGAACAAACAGCTCCACTACCTATTCTTGATCACCCTGAGCAAGGCAAGTATACTCCTTGGATTTGCTCATTTACTTCATGTCTTGTGCATCTATTTCATGCTTGTACCTTCATGTTGGACACGATATTACACGGTCTTGTCTTGTGTCTTGTTCCATGAGTTTGCTTATATCTGGGAGGGGAAATACTGCAGATGTATGATCACACCCGAGTTACAATTCATGTTAATAGCTTAGGCCTCGAACTGTGCACGCGGGCCCTAAGCCATACCTTCATGCCTGTGCCATGTTCCATGTTCTACCCAAGCCGATCACACACTCTGGAAGTATTTCAAATATATCACACATGTCAGGTTTCTTGTATATTCATGTTCAAGTACCAGGTTATAGTTCAGGTTCATTTTATTATACTCATTTCAGCATGTTTGTTCTAGTTTTCTGTTTAGAGGTTCATTGCTTGTTCATATTTCATCTTCACGTTGTTTTTGTTCATTTTCTTGGATATACTTAGCTCCGCTTCTGACTGGATATATTGCAGGTGAGATGGAGGCTATTTGTGATACCTACTACAGGCAGGAGCCTGGAGGTACCTTTGAACTAGCTGGTGTTGCTCTGGACCTAGAGGCCGAAGAGGCCTAGTACCTTTCCCTTTTAGCTTTTCATATCTTCATTGTATTAGAGACATCGTGTCTAATGATGAAAGCTGGGCGTGTCCAACTCATGTCCGATTATTCGGAAGCGGGTCGTGACATTTGCCACTATCGTTCTGAGAAATGCTATGCGCTGAGGCCCCTGATTCCCAAGCAGTAATTATGCCAGATTCCATTTATTAGCCAGAGTGCTCATGCGTCAAAAGTTTGTTCTTAAACTGTATTTCACTTAGAATGGTTAGAGGACCCACATGTTTACTTACATTCAGTATATTGGCATGTTATATGTTTCTTGTTGCGTCCCTCCGAGGACCTGGTGATTTTTCGAAGTATAGATGAGCAGGATTATCCTTAGGAGTATGAATCAGCTCTGGCGATGGTTTATGCTGACGAGGAGATGCACCCTACTGATCAGCCCTAATCATATCTTACCATTGGAGATATTTATCATTTTGTGTAGACAGCAAGCCTGCTTTTACATACTTACATTATAGCTATTCGGTAGTGGATCTGTCTCCACCCGAATATCTTCGTATTGACTATTCTTTTTTTTACTAGAGGATTTTGTAACGCCCCAGTCCCAAATACTTGAGACTAGATACGTATCATGCCAGCTGTATACATACGAGTAAATATACGGCTCGTATGCATACATAAGCTGTAAATGTAGAAAGCCAAGACACTAAATCTCATCCACGAAGATAAATAATGATATAAAAGAAACTTTGAGTTTGTCATGTACACAATAGTTGGACGGAGACAAATCCACTTCCAACTAAATCAAATATGGAAAAATATACAAGGAAGAATTGAGCAAGCGAGAGCAATGTCGAGTCCAAGAGCAATCATCACGAAGGAAGGAATGGCCTTAGCTAGAGCACCTGCAAGAAACCACGAAACATACACCTGGAGGGATCACCAGGTCCGCAGAGGAACGTAACAAGACACATAATATTATGCCAATAAATTGAATAATAAAAGCTCAACAAAAAAATATGTATGAGTAAAGGTTCCTAACCATTCTATGTGATATGCACTTTGAGGACAACGTTCTACGCAGGGGCTGTAACTGATTCACACAAGCAAGTAATAAAGAGTGGCCGTCAAGTAGCGCTCATACGAGACACTATCGTCCCGGGCAGAAGGTAGTGCTCTTAAGAGTCACCTTCGGCCCAAAATGTGTGTAAAAATAAATATAGCCCCTACGCTAATAGCTGTCCCCTCCCCCCAATGATAATATACATGTGTCGACTCCACGACACTGTTTAATCCTTAATAACTGCCAAGTCTTCTACACAAATCTATTAGCAGTTATATCCTAACGCACGGCCTGTACGCACCAATGATCAGTCAGCACGCAAGTCCGCATCTATATGCAAATCACAACTCACACACAATCCGTGGCACATCGTGACAGTTTATGAGATGCACTATACATACGGTGGTCCCTTAACTCTAAGCCAATTGCATAAAGTATAATAATTTGCATCTATATATAGTTTTGAAAGAACAACATAAAGAAAAAGCAAACATGATATTGAGCAAAAAATTAAACAGTAAAGGCAAGGTGTCTTGCCTAGTGTGTCGCCTGGTGTGGTGCGATGATCGAGATATCATGTTCTGTCCAATAGCCGAGGTCCATGCGAACATGGCCTAAATTTGTGGAAAATAGGAACGCGTGAGTAGTCGTGGTCAATGGTGATAATTATGGATAAATTTTTGGAGAAAGAATATAGAAATTTTAGAAAATAATTTTATAATAATTAACGTAAATACTTGAAAATACTTTTTATACACAATTGAAAAATATATTCTTATTAGTCAAATATTTTAAAGTAGTACTTTGCAAATCTAGAAAATTATTCTTAGGGTAAAACGAAATTGTAAAGATGAAATTTGTAGTTCAAAAATCCTTAAATAAAATAGTAGGCAATAGTATATATATATATATTTCTTTCCACAAATATTTTTAAAATATTAATCAAATTATTTATGCAATTCAAATTTTGAAAATAATATTGCCACTAATAATACCAATGGCAAAATACCCATACCCATATACACTCATAAACTAAAATATTAATAATACTGCTGTTAATAATAACAAAAATAATAAACATAATGATAATAAAAATCATAATAATATGTATAATAATAATAACAATAATAATAATAATAATAATAATAAACATAATAACCCTACCAATCTAACAGCATATTCTCTTTTTTTTAAATAATAATAATAATAATAATAATAATAATAATAATGATAATAATAATAATGATAACAATAATAATAATAATAATAGTAATAATAATAAATAAATAATAATAAAACTTAATAATATATACAGCAGGTGGTTGTCTTCTTTAAGAAAGAATGTGGGGAGAGAGAGAGTGAGAAATCAGAAAGGGGGAGGGTTTTACCAGAGGAGAGCAGGCGGTGGTTTTTCGGCGAGCGCGGCGGAAATCTCGTGGCAGCGGGCGGCCAAGACGAGGCCGGGATGGCACGAGAAGTCGGAGGAGGAGGCGGACTTGCCGAGTCTGACATGGAGGAAGGGGGAAGCCGGAGGCGCGACCATCTGGGGAGAGGCGGTAGTTTTCAGCGCGCGGAGGGGGGCGCCCGCGGCTCGGCGGCGAACCCGCGGCGGTGCGGCGAGGATGTTCGGCGCTGGCCTGGGTGGCTCAGCCGATATCGGCGCCAAGCGTAGCTGCGGTAGCGCGCTCGGGCGCGGCCGACCGGAGAAGGTGGTCCGGCAGAGATGAAGCGGGGGCGCAGACCTCGTCGACGAGGCTGGCGCCGCCGGCTGAGCACGTGAGTGGCAACTAGAGGGCCGCTGGAACTCGGGCGCACGGGGCGGAGGATGCACGCTCGACGACGAGGCGCTGGGAGCAAAGCACGGGGAGATCTTGTCGGGGAGCGGAGGGTCTTGCCGGGCGGACATGCTCGGCATGGCACGGCGGAGGTAAAGGCTTTATTTTGATTTTTCTTCTGTTGATGGTGGTGGTCGGATACTTGGTTGCCGGTGGTGGTTGGGACGGTGATGATGACGGAGATGGTGGTCGGGGCGGTGATGCCTCGACGGGGATATGGACGGATGGTGTTGGAGATGGTGTCGCTTGATGGGGTCGCCGGCGATGTGCTGGCAGAGGAGGGTGGTCGAGGTGGTGACAGGGGATGCGGTGGGCACCTGGCCGAAGGCTGGTGGCGGCCAGGGCAGTTAGGGTTTAGGGTTTGGTATTTTTTTGTACTGCGTCGATGTGTCAGACACAGTAGGATAGGTTCACGTATTCGGTGGTCGTGTCCGACACAATATGGATGGACGTCCGGGATTGTCGGACGGAAAAAAATATTGTATTAGTAATGGGGAAAAATTTAGTGGTTGGGAGGCACAGACACGATGCACAAGTTTTGGGTTGTGGTAGAGAATTATGGAGGAGTACCTCTCCTTTTATAGGAGGTAGAAATTCCCAGTTGGATAGGAATTGGGAGGATTTAAATCCCAATTAGGTAATCATCTATTAATTTAAATTGATTTAAAAATAATTCAATTCAAATCAAATCAAATCTAAATAAATTCTATACTTAATTTAAAATATTTTAAATAAAGTCAATAAAATTTTTCCAATTTAAATTACCATATTTAATCAAATATTAAAATTAACAAAATCCCAAATATCATTTTCATAATTAAATAAATATAGTAATAATTAATTTCAAAAATCACGATAAATACTTAAATATTAATTCATGAACTAGCTTTTATAAGTAACAAAATATATTAATAAACAAATTTCACATTTCGTAAAACATTTGGAATCATTTCATATAAACCAAAAATTTTCAAATCACCACTTATTTTTAAACGACGAACAAAATAACTCTTTTTAGAAATAAAAATATTTATCACATATTATTTTGAAATTAAATTCTTCTATATATATAAAATCTCTAATAAAATATTTTACAAAAATATGTACCTCGCACATATTCGTATTCGACGAGCAATTACGAAACGCAAATCTCGCATGCTACAACAATGTGAATTCCTATGCGACGTGTAAATACGAAGTACAAAAATAAAAAATATTTTAAAAAAATCTTAGTAGAAATTTAGGGAATTTTACAGATTTATTATCATATTTATTGTGGATGAGATAGACTGCCTGAGACATTTATTGTTATATTCACATTTACAGCTTATGTATATATATCGAGATTATCCACATATTGGATTATGTTTCCGTATATATACAGTTGGCATGAAATATTCCTAGTCCTAACATAAATGGGACTGGGGCGTTACAGCGTCATAGGCTCAACAATCCTCGAGAAAATTCTTTAGAAACCTGTGATAGTATTCGACAATTCCAAGAAAACTCTTCACCTCTAAAACTGAAGTAGGCACTGGCCATGTCGTAACTACCTTTATATTCTCTGGATCAATGAAAGTCCTTCACCAGAAATGATATGGCCCAGAAATGACATAGCCAATAAATGAAACCTTGTATAAGTGAAAGTCACACTTACTGAGCTTGGCATACAACTTCTCCTTTCTCAATACTCCCAACACAACTCGAAGGTGGTCCTCATGACACTTGGAGTATACCAGTATATTATCAATGAATATCACCATAAAATTGTCAAGATACTGGCAGAACATCTTGTTTATCAGATTCATGAACATTGCTGGTGCGTTGGTTAGACCAAACGACATTACCAGAAATTCATAGTGTCCATACCTCATCCGAAAAGCTGTCTTCTGAATGTCTTCCTTCCGCACCTTGATATGATGGTATTCGGACCTGAGGTCTATCTTAGAAAACACTCGTGCACCACTAAGCTGATGAAACATGTCATCGATACGCGATAAAGAATATTTATTCTTAATCGTCACCGTGCTCAATTCCCTATAGTCGATGCACAAGTGCATTGACCCGCGCTTCTTCGGCACAAATAAGACTGGCGCTCCCCATGGAGAAGCACTAGATCGAATAAATCCCTTATCCAGTAATTCATCTATCTCAACCTCAACCTTCAATTCTTGCACTTCTTTAGATGCCAACCTGTACACATGAGAAGAAATTGACTCTACTCTTGGAACCAACTCTATTGTGAATTCAATCTCCCTGTCAGGTGGCAATCCGAGAAGCTCTTCCAGAAACATATTTTCAAATTCTGATATAATATGCGGTAGTGTTGGCTTATCCTCTGCTATGTGGGCCTTTAGAGTAGGATGGGTACCCTGCTCTATAGCCCCTCGAAGAAATTCAAACTCCGGAAGACCTAGGGGTCTAGAAATCATACAATCTCGATGACAATCTAGCATTGCATGGTATTGGCTCAACCAATCCATGCCAAGCACAATGTCATAGTCTTGTATAGTAAAAAGACGAGAAATCGTGCACGTATCTCTCTCCCACGCACTATTACAGAATAAGATCTACAATCATTTAGAGAAGCTATACCTACCCGTAAGAATTATCATATTCTTCGACAGGGGTGCGGTTGCGACTCTATGGGTAGCTATAAATCTGGCTGCTAGGAAGGAGTATGTGTCTCCAGTATCAAATAAAGCTACAGCTGGTAAAGAGGCTACAAGTATAGTATATGAAATTACCTCTCCAGCTATCTCTGCCTCCTCGACGGCTATGGCAAAGGACAGAGCAAGTGCTGGTGCTCTATGCTGCTGACGAGCATGTTGAAATTGTGCTATCTGAGGTGCATCCGGTGGTCCCCTTTGAACTACACCTAGTGCAGGTGGTCGTGCTGCTCCGATTACTGCTAGTATTGCTTGAGATGACTGTTAGAATGTCCTCGGTGCTGGTAAGGCCGGACGTGGCACTGTCGGTGCTGCAAGTTGTGGTGGCTCTGGACAATCTCGAACTGGGTGTTGATCAGAGCTGCATCTTAAGCATTCTCCAAGTCTCCATTGACAATCCCTTGCTAAATACCCCTTTTTGCCACAATAATGACAAGTAGGGATCTCCTGAACATGTGCTGGCGCTGCCTTTTGTTGTTGTGAGGCTGTTGGGCGCTTCATTGGTCCTCCAGATGGTGCTCGAACTTCCAATGTCACTGAATGTGGGTGATTCTGGCTAGCCTCCCTCTGGTTGATTCTCTCTTGGCGTCGTGCCGCGGTCAGGATGGTTGTGTAAGAAGTAGGTGCACTAGCCTTTGCATTTCGAAAGTAAGCCCATTGTTGAACTTTTCATCTTCTGTTTTTCGGTCGATATCAGGTATGACGTATATCGGCTCAACCGTAAGAATTCTGAGGTGTGCTCTTCGACTGTCATGCTGTCCTGAGTCAGGTGGATGAATCGGTCTAGAAGCTCTGCTAGCGATGTAGCGGGAATGTACATCTCCTTGAAGAGTTTAGAGAACTCTTCCCAGGTGACTCCATCAGGACCCAATCACTCCTCTTCAACTTTCCACCAATGATGGGCATTGCCAGTCAGCTGCCTTCTGACGGCTGACATCCACTTCTCCGTGGAAAGTTCAACAGCTACCAACTGATGCTCGATGTTTGTAAGCCATGCATGAACTTCAGTATGGTCTCCATTTCCAGAAAATGACTTAGGTATCATATTTCTGAACTCCTCAATAGATCCAGTCTTCGGTTGAGGGGCTGGTTGTGCAGTATGTGCCAAGACTGACACAATGCTATCTTTCAAGGCTTTAACCTGTTGTTGCTGAGTCTGCTGCTATATTGCTTGCTAGGCCTGCAACACCGTAAAGAACATTTGGAACATCTATTGTCCGTCCATCAGTTTTCCTTGAGGTTGGAAGTGCATGAACGACATCAGTAGAGGTTGTGGTAAGGAAGTCCCAGGCTATGGCATCGATATCGACTACGACATCTGCGATGGAAACTACGGTGGTGGTGGAAGATAATCCCTCCGAAACCTCGATGGCTGAGGATGCGTCACTTGGCTCTGCTGGGTGTGTTGGCCTTCTGACGATGGGGGAGTACCATCGCCTTGAGTCATAACGACATTCTGCAAAGTGCCAACTGGAGTTAAGATTCTGTCTTGTGGGTCCATTATCTGTATGATAGAAAAAGATCTACTAAAAGTTGATTCAAGCAAGATGTAAGTCAACGGAATATTAAAAAATCAAGTTTAGAAGTCAAAAGTGGTAAATTAGTGTGGATGAGATCCTATCTTAAGTATAATCCTAATTCCCAGGCTTGCTCGACACAATCATGTAACCAAGACGATTTAACGTTAGA
The DNA here is from genome assembly GCA_029216955.1 of Iris pallida. Lineage (NCBI taxonomy): Eukaryota > Viridiplantae > Streptophyta > Magnoliopsida > Asparagales > Iridaceae > Iris > Iris pallida. Next base: position 17,831,620 of record JANAVB010033217.1, read on the forward strand.
CCTACACGGGCCACCATAAAAACATGTCATGCTCGGTCCCAAAATCTATAATGACTAGAATATATGGCATGCCAGCAGACACACTCCATAGGTTTACCCAATTTAATGGACCAAATGAAAAGTATCTTAAGCTGTAAAATATAATCATAATCACGGCAGTCACATGCATCTATACTCATCCATAGATACAAATATGAAATAACAAGATACATGACATCATCGTGCTGAATAAAAAAACTGAAATAATGTCAAACAGAAATAAAATAGTCACATAGAAAAAACCCATGGATACAAGTCTCAGCAAAATAAAATGAACGATACAAGTCTCAAATGAAATGTAAAAACCACTACAAGTCCACAACTTTGAAAAAAAAAATTAATAAAAGAAGAACTACTCCGATGCAACCTCGTCTTCCTCAGCCACTACAAAAATGTGTTATATTAGCGACGAAATTTAGTGACTCCGTTGTTAGACGTCGCTAATATTTATCTTAGCGACGTACACTGATGTCACGCCCCAGAACTAGAACACTGGAGAGCGGGGGCAAACATAGCCAGCTACGTATAATAAAATGGGATCCACTCCACTATACGGTCACGGCTGTCTAGATATATGAGGGTTTATCTACAAGCCAACAGTCTCTTAAGGTCATGAACAAGCCTAGTGTCTCAATCACAAGCAAGCAAATAAATGTTACAAGATGTAAGATCACCAAATATACAATAGTAAGGCGTCCCAAACATTACATATTCAGCTGATCATGAAGCTAGTCGTACAAAATGTGAGGACTAGCAAGTGTTTAGTCATACATGATCAACCCTAGGATCTGTCAATCATGTTACAGCCCGTAGGCAGACAGTAAGAACTGCAACCGAGCTAATACGTGCTCGTCGGCTAAACGCCTCAAAAGAATATTTTTACAATAGAGTGGGAGAGCTAAAATAAACCTACTCGTTGCCCTGGTTACGCCTGGTGGTCACATCGGGCTGGAAAGTAGGTAGATCCTCTGGTGCTGCTCCGAAATCTGGCCATACAAAACCAGCTGGGTCAGACCCCAGAAAGAGCAAGTGCCACAAGGAGGCTTCACTTAGAAACTAAAACCAGCAATTAGCACAAGAGTATAATTATATAATAAAAGACAGTAATTAAGGAAAAGCATGACAGGTGATATACGATGAAATAGCCATGGGACTATTCAGATAACCAGGTTACAACCCGTAAACCAAACAAGGACCGGGGTTGTAACCCTTCGTCTGAACAGAACTTGGTTTCTTCCACCATTTATCGGCAAGATAAAATAAGAAATCAGGTCACGTAACAATCTTGTACAGGATCAAGACAAGACTAGACTGATAGTTCCCCATTCAACAATCACGGCCAAGCAATAAGTACGGCTTGATACTTTAACTAACTAGGGTTATCACAGGCCTAGTTACTAACAAGATGCAATGAGATTATTCCACAGCCACAAGCCCTGCAGACCATCCAGGCTATCCAGACGCAATTAGGGGTTGAGTTCAAGTGGGTACATCGTCCAGGAAACGCATGTACCCTTAGGTGACTTAGAGGGTGCAACACATGACAGTGTGCTAGAAATGTGCCCTACTCGACGGCAGGCTATAGATCCCAAGTGGGGCACCCAGATAACGGGATTGCCTGTAGCTGGAAAATCTCTTCATGAATACTGGATTATTCTAGTTATTATCCTTAGTCGAGTTAGTAGGTACCCCTTATCGTGGTACTCAGGGGTCCCTGTCCTAGACATGATGCAAGAGAAGATGGGTTCATTTGTACAAGCACAATCGTCCACGGTGTCCAGGTTATTCAATCTTGTCATGTCAGGTTAGCCGTCGCAACAGTATTTCAAGAAATATCATATCAGGTTTACTTGTCAAGAGTGCGCCACGGCGGACCACTATCAAGAATTATCATGTCAAGTTATCATGTCAAGAGTGTGCTACGTCGGGCCACTATCATGTCATGTCAATTGTCAAAGGTGCACCACAACGGGTCACCATCGTGTCAGGGAACAAATCAAAATTAATGTGGCACAAAGTGGTAATTAAATATCAGAAGGGGCAAGGGCTGGACTCATGCGGTTTAGGAAAATTATTATGTGCGGCCAGCAAATTGCTAGGGCCTATGCGGCTCAGGAAAAAGTTTAAATATTTAAGCATGCGAGCACATGCAAGGTACATGCGGCTGACAAATAATTCCATGCGGCCAAGTGCAATTAATAATGGCCTATGCGGCCACAAATATTAACATGCATGCGGCTACCTAGAAATAAATGTGCATGCAGCCAAGCACGTAGATGTGCATGCGGCCAGCTAATAATAGGCCATATGCAGCTCAAAACTGTTGCATGCAATTATTTAATGCAAATGCCTAAGGCCATGCGGCCAATATATATACCCATACGGTCAGCCAATATAATTGGCCATGCGGCCAATATATATATACCCATGCGGCCAGCCAATAATAATTGGTCATACAACCAATTAATTAGCTAATGCATGCAACTGTTCATGCAAAATAATTGAAAGGCCATGCGGCCGGCCATGAATTCTCTTATGCGGCTCAACTTGGAATGGTCATAATATAAATGCTAAATGCATGGAACTTGTCATTAATTGCTAAATGGCTGGCCATGAGTTCTCTTATGCGGCTCAACTTGCTAAGCAAAAACCAAACTTGCTCCCATATGCGGCCAAGCTTGCTATTGTAAGCAAAATGCTGATGCATGGAAAGTCATGCATTAAATGAATGCACGTAAAGGCATGTAAGTATATGCTTGCAAAGGCAAGCATTAATATATGCATGCAAAAGAAATTCCCTACGTAAGCAAATGCATGCAGCTACAAACCCAATAAGTATGCATGCTAGCTAAAGCATGCTAGCTAAAAGCATACTAGCTAAAGCATAATGCACTAAGTATATAAGCAGGCTAATGCATGCTTGCATTAAAATATACTTGGTATTAAATATACTTGGTAGCCTATGCGGCTCAATACTGAATCCATGCGGCCACTTTAGTTGGCCATGCAAATTACACCAACTCTCTTCTGCATGCAAAAGCATCAAATGGCCATTAATATATTAATCTCTCTTATGCATGCAAAAGTATGCAAAAGCATGCGGCCAATTATTTGAGTTGGCCATATGCGGCCAGGATTAGAGTTGGCCATAGGCCAGCATATATTAATACCTATGCAAGATACTGCTTGCATATAAGCATACAAAATGCAATTAATACTAAGGCCAAAGCTAAATAATTACGGCTAATGGCAAATATTTAATGCAAGCAAATGTTTAATGCTAATGGCCAAAGGCCCGTGCGGCTAGGAATAACAAATGGCCATGCGGCCATGAATGGTCTATGCGGCTTACTTGGCAATATTTAATGCTAATGGCTAAAAGGCCCATGCGGCTCACTTGGCAAATTGCCATGCGGCTAACCTTGTGTTGGCCATATGCGGCTGGTTATTTAATTCCATGCAAGCAAAAGCTAATGCCTGCATTAAATGCATGCAACTAGCTAAAACGGCCAAAGGCAATTAAATATTCAATTAAATGGCCATGCGGCTGGGAAAAACACTTGCCATATGAAATAGTCATGCGGTCAAGTACTGTTCTTCTTCTCCAAATTTCCGAAAAGAAGAACACCATGAAGCCATACTTCCAAGCTCCATAATTCCATCATCCAGAGTCCAAATCCGAACTTCCATAGGTCAAATGGGGCAGAATAAAATTCTCTATAACATGGAACCATCAACTAGCAAAAATATGCAAGTTTGATAGATCAAAACTCCTGGAAACTAAAAATACCATAAAACTAGATCTACAAGAATTTAACCATGGAAATGAAAAATGCTAAGTACTAAAGTGGGTTAGAAACACATGACGAAGATAGTGGAACAATAAAAATAGGGTTCCTCCATGAAGTAAGATGCACTTGCCTACAACTTCTCTCTCTCAGGCTGGTGGAGAAGTAATAGTGGAGAAGAAGAAGAATAAATGAGGAGAGAGAAAAGAGTGGGGGTTAATAAATGGTGATGGTGGTGGTAGGTAGATGGATTAGTTCTCCAACAAAACCGAACCAAGTCAACAAGCCGAACCAAACCAAGATGAACCAAACAAGAAATGCCAAAATAAATCAAGCAGGGAGACATGCAATACGGGTTAAAATACGTACACGTATGCCGAGATACGTAATACGAACCACGGGCATTACAACTCTACCCACCTTAAAAGAATTCTGTCCTCAGAATTTAATCAAGAGGCTATAGATGCAAGGACAAGCTATACTAATCACAGGCAAGCTATAACTAAGTAATCAATCAAACAATCAATCATACAAGCAAGGAATTTAAAGGTATGAGGAATAGGGATGACATCCTGCTAGAAACCACTCTGTCGGTTCTGAATCTGCGTTGGGGTCAGGGCATACTGTTAGGGTCTCTGTTGCTGGAATACTCTGGAGGCTACTCCTGAATGCTGGGCTTGATCTCATGGTTGCTGCTGGTCCACGGGAGGTGCTCCGCCTTGCTGATCGGCAGGGCCAGGTACAATACCGCTGAAGAAGACGACATAGGAAACAATAAGGAAGGACCAGGATAGATCAACGATACAAGCATGCGATCAGGACAAGAATTTCAGGGATTCAGAAGATACAAGCAGAGATCAAGGATGAGTACTGATTGAGATATCTATTCGGTAAACCCCCACATATTTTGATTTACAAGACCTGTATGGGCCACCACTTAAACCATGTCACGCCCCAGAACCAGAACACTGGAGAGCGGGGGCAGACATAGCTAGCTACGTATAATGAAATGGGATCCACTCCACTATACGGTCACGGCTGTCTAAATATATGAGGGTTTATCTACAAGCCAACAGTCTCTTAAGGTCATGAACAAGCCTAGTATCTCAATCACAAGTAAGCAAATAAATGTTACAAGATGTAAGATCACCAAATATACAATAGTAAGGTATCCCAAACATTACATATTCAGCCGATCATGAAGCTAGTCGTACAAAATATGAGGACTAGCAAGAGTTTAGTCATACATGATCAACCCTAGGATCTGTCAATCATGTTACAGCCCGTAGGCAGACAGTAAGAACTGCAACCGAGCTAATACGTGCTCGTCGGCTAAACGCCTCAATAGAATATTTTTATAATAGAGTGGGAGAGCCAAAATAAACCCACTCGTTGCCCTGGTTACGCCTGATGGTCACCATCGGGCTGGAAAGTAGGTAGATCCTCTGGTGCTGCTCCGAAATCTGGCCATACAAAACCAGCTGGGTCAGACCCCAGAAAGAGCAAGTGCCACAAGGAGGCTTCACTTAGGAACTAAAACCAGCAATTAGCACAAGAGTATAATTACATAATAAAAGACAGTAATTAAGAAAAAGCATGACAGGTGATATACGATGAGATCGCCATGGGACTATTCAGATAACCAGGTTACAACCCGTAAACCAAATAAGGACCGGGGTTGTAACCCTTCGTCTGAACATAACTTGGTTTCTCCCACTATTTATCGGCAAGATAAAACAAGAAATCAGGTCACGTAACAATCTTGTACAGGATCAAGACAAGACTAGACTGATAGTTCCCCATTCAACAATCACGGCCAAGTAATAAGTACGGCTTGATACTTTAACTAACTAGGGTTATCACAGGCCTAGTTACTAACAAGATGCAATAAGATTATTCCACGGCCACAAGCCCTGCAGACCATCCAGGCTATCCAGACGCAATTAGGGGTTGAGTTCAAGTGGGTACATCGTCCAGGAAATGCATGTACCCTTAGGTGACTTAGAGGGTGCAACACATGACAGTATGCTGGAAATGTGCCCTATTCGACGGCAGGCTACAGATCCCAAGTGGGGCGCCCAGATAACAAAATTTCTTGTAGCTGAGAAATTTCTTCATGACTACTGGATTATTCTAGTTATTATTCTTAGTCGAGTTAGTAGGTACCCCTGACCGTGGTACTCAGGGGCCCCTGCCCTAGACATGATGCAAGACAAGACGGGTTCATTTGTACAAGCATAATCGTCCACGGTGTCCAGGTTATTCAATCTTGTCATATCAGGTTAGCCGTTGCAACAGTATTTCAAGAAATATCATGTCAGGTTTACTTGTCAAGAGTGCACCACGGCGGACCACTATCAAGAATTATCATTTCAAGTTATCATGTCAAGTTATCATGTCAAGAGTGCGCCACGTCAGGCCACTATCTTGTCATGTCAATTGTCAAAGGTGCACCACAACGGGTCACCATCGTGTCAGGGAACAAATCAAAATTAATGTGGCACAGGCATACAAGTGGTAATTAAATATCAGAAGGGTAAGGGCTGGACTCATGCGGTTCAGAAAAATTATTACGTGCGGCCAGCAAATCGCTAGGGCTTATACGGCTCAGGAGAAAGTTTAAATATTTAAGCATACGAGCACATGCAAGGTGCATGCGGCTGACAAACAATTCAATGTGGCCAAGTGCAATTAATAATGGCCTATGCGGCCACAAATATTAACGTGCATGCGGCTACCTAGAAATAAATGTGCATGCAGCCAAGTACGTAGATGTGCATGCGGCCAGCTAATAATAGGCCATATGCGGCTCAAAACTGGTTGCATACAAGTGTATGCAATTATTTAATACAAATGCCTAAGGCCATGCGGCCAATATATATATACCCATGCGGCCAGCCAATATAATTGGCCATGCGGCCAATATATATATACCCATGCGGCCAGCCAATAATAATTGGTCATGCAGCCAATTAATTAGCTAATGCATGCAACTGTTCATGCAAAATAATTGAAAGGCCATGCGGCCGGCCATGAATTCTCTTATGCGGCTCAACTTGGAATGGTCATAATATAAATGCTAAATGCATGGAACTTGTCATTAATTGCTAAATGGCTGGCCATGAGTTCTCTTATGCGGCTCAACTTGCTAAGCAAAATGCCAAACTTGCTCCCATATGCGGCCAAGCTTGCTATTGTAAGCAAAATGCTGATGCATGCAAAGTCATGCATTAAATGAATGCAGGTAAAGGCATGTAAGTATATGCTTGCAAAGGCAAGCATTAATATATGCATGCAAAAGGAATTCCCTACGTAAGCAAATGCATGCGGCTACAAACCCAACATGTATGCATGCTAGCTAAAGCATCCTAGCTAAAAGCATACTAGCTAAAGCATAATGCACTAAGTATATAAGAAGGCTAATGCATGCTTGCATTAAAATATACTTGGTATTAAATATACTTGGTAGCCTATGGAGCTCAATACTGAATCCATACGGCCACTTTAGTTGGCCATGCAAATTATACCAACTCTCTTCTGCATGCAAAAGCATCAAATGGCCATTAATATATTAATCTCTCTTATGCATGCAAAAGCATGCAAAGGCATGCAAAAGCATGCGGCCAATTATTTGAGTTGGCCATATGCGGCCAGGATTAGAGTTGGCCATAGGCCAGCATATATTAATACCCATGCAAGCTACTGCTTGCATATAAGCATGCAAAATGCAATTAATACTAAGGCCAAAGCTAAATAATTGCGGCTAATTGCAAATATTTAATGCAAGCAAATATTTAATGCTAATGGCCAAAGGCCCATGCGGCTAGGAATAACAAATGGCCATGCGGCCATGAATGGTCTATGCGGCTTACTTGGCAATATTTAATGCTAATGGCCAAAAGGCCAAGGCCCATGCGGCTCACTTGGCAAATTGTCATGCGGCTAACCTTGTGTTGGCCATATGCGGCTGGTTATTTAATTCCATGCAAGCAAAAGCTAATGCCTGCATTAAATGCATGCAACTAGCTAAAAAGACCAAAGGCAATTAAATATTCAATTAAATAGCCATGCGGCTGGGAAAAACGCTTGTCGCATGAAATAGTCATGCGGTCAAGTATTGTTCTTCTTCTCCAAATTTTCGAGAAGAAGAACACCATGAAGCCATGCTTCCAAGCTACATAATTCCATCATGCAGAGTCCAAATCCGAACTTTCATAGGTCAAATGGGGCAGAATAAAATTCTCTACAACATGGAACCATCAACTAGCAAAAATATGCAAGTTTGATAGATCAAAACTCCTGGAAACCGAAAATACCACAAAACTAGATCTACAAGAATTTAACCATGAAAATAAAAAATGCTAAGTACTAAAGTGGGTTAGAAACACATGAAGAAGACAGTGGAACAATAAAAATGGGGTTCCTCCATGAAGCAAGATGCACTTGCCTACAACTTCTCTCTCTCAGGTTGGTGGAGAAGTAATGGTGGAGAAGAAGAAGAATAAATAAGGAGAGAGAAAAGAGTAGGGGTTAATAAATGGTGATGGTGGTGGTAGGTAGGTGGGTTGGTTCTCCAACAAAATCGAACCAAGCCAACAAGCCGAACCGAAACAAGATGAACCAAACAAGAAATGCTAAAATAAATCAAGCAGGAAGACATACAATACGGGTCAAAATACGTACACGTATACCGAGATACGTAATACGAACCACGGGCATTACAACTGAAGCCTAGCCGCACAAACTTAGTTTTGGAAATAGATTTGACGATAAACGTCGGTGTACGTCGCTAATATGGCGTCGTTTAGCGACGTAATGTAATCCACGTCGCTGTATGCTTTTTTAGCGACGTCTAGCGACGTAACTTAGATACGTCGCTAATATTTTAATTTAGGTCAGCACGAAATTTCCCCCCCCCCCCATTTCGTATATTCTCTCTCTCTCTCTTGACCTCTCTCGATGACCGACCCCCCGCCGTCGACCTCCCCGCCGCCTTCCCTCCTCTCCCTCGCCGTCTTCCCTTATTCTTTCGTGCTCGACGACCACCCACTGACGACCGGCGCCCCCCCTCTCTCCGTCTCTCAGTCGACGACCGACCCCCCTCTCCTCCGCCGACGACCGACCCCCCTCTCCTCCGCCGACGACCCCCTCTCAGGTAAACCCTAAATCCCCAAATTTTGGACACTAACGCTGCTCTGACACGACATTGACACAGATACTATTGTTGACACGATGACACACTGACACGATGACACATTCACTATATTTTATATATTTATACGATGATACTTATGCTAGGTCTAATATTTATATATGTATTTTATATTATAAATTATAATTATAATGTCTTTCATGTGTTATTGAGGGTAGTATCATAGTGTATTGAGAGTATCCAAGGTGTATCATAGGGAGAAGCTTGTGTATATCTCTAGTGCATACCAAGTATTCGGTAAAATATCATAAAATTGTGTTGTGCACTTGGGCATTGTGTGATTTCAATTGGTGATTGTCATTTGGAGCCGCGGAGGCCGGAGAGCCTGCGACCAGAGAGCCTGCGACCGCCTGGGACCTGGGGAGCGACGCCGGAGGGAGACGGTCGCCGGGGGAAGGAGGAGCCAGTCGGCGGCTGAGGAAGGGAGAGCTCGGACCGGCGAGGAGAAGGGAGGGCTGATCCGTGGGTACCGGAGCGGCCGAAGAGGAGAGCCGATGCGGCCGATGCGCAGAGGCAGAGCGCTAGAGGTAGCGCCTCGCACCCAGGAAGAGGGCGTGCGCCGTCCACTGCACGGTGGAGGAGGAGACGTCATGGGCTGCGGCCGCCGGGGGTGGGGCGGAGACCCAATACTACCGTATGGTGGAGGGATCTTGCCAGTAAACCCCGGCCGAGGAGGAGGGAGGTGAAGCTGAGGTGGAGACGGGGAGAGGGACGGGAGGGGGAGGCGCAGGGAGGGGTTTGGCTGACGGAGCGGGGGGCTCCTCGACCGCCTGGCCAGGGACCCAGTACCACCGCCGGGTGTAGGGGTCCTGCCAGTAGGCCCCGGCTGACGAGGATGGAAGCGGAGCAGTGGCGGTAGGCGGGGGAGGGGGGTCGGCGGCCGAGAAGGACGGGGACGGCGGGTGGTCCGCTGCCACCACAGGGGGGACTAGGGCGGGTTGGGATTCGCGATGGGGAAGGGGGACCCCGGCCACGGTAGTGGGCACGACCGGACTGAAGTCGGGATGGGGGAGGATGGCCTCGGCCTGGACGCGATGCGCCGAGAGGGGCTGCTCTGGTGAGGCGGGAGGAGACGAGAGAGGAGGAGGGGGCACGGAGATGCTGCCCGAAGCTGAAGCGGGGAGGGGCTCGGGCCGCCCCCGGAGGGGGGGCGACTGCCAGGGTGAGGGGAGCATGGGATGGAGGCGCACCGGGGGCTGCCGAGGGCGGGGAAGGCGGGTCAGGGAGTGGCCGCGTAGTGCGCGGGACGCCGAAGAAGCCTGGCAGAGCTGGAGGTGGGCTAAGGAGAGACGGAGCAGGAGGCGGCCGAGGTCGCCGGGGACGGCGATGCCGGCGACGCCGAGGGCGGCAGCGGCACCGAAGAAAGGAGGGGAAGGGGAAAGGCCCGTCGCACGCTAAGCAAGCTCCTGCCGCGGGAGGGGGCCAGAAGGATCCCGGCCGGAAGAACATGCCGGGGAGGCCGGAGAAGGCTGGGGCCGCCCGGCTGGAAAGGGGACGGCCGGGGGCGGACGGCCACCTGCCAGGTCCGAGAGCTCCTTCTTCCGGAAGCCAAACCCACATCCGTTCTTTTATATATATATATATATATATATATATATATGTATATATATATATATATATATATATATATATATATAGGTTTATGTGTGTAGAGTAGTATGGCTACTAGTGTAGTATTTGAGCACAATCTACGTTAGTATTGATGTGTGTATATATGCATATATACACCTTAGTGTTGTGCTAGTATATATAAGTGTGAGTGTGTGTATTTATTGAAGTGTACTAGGTATGTAGGTAAGTGTTAGCTAGGTACCGCCAAGTATTTCATGGTAAGTGCTAGCTTGGACACTCAGAGGTCAAGTTTTCCTTCTGGGCTCACGAGGAACACATGACGACAGAGATATCATTATCTTTTATGTTAAGTGTCCTTGTTAGCCTGAAATCAAGAGTGTATAGAGTATCCAAGAAATAAAAAGATTTTGATTGTTGGCGAGACGAGCCAGAATCCTTTGATGGAGAAGCCTCCGTCAACGGATTTTGGCTCGCCCCACCACCAATCAAAAACTTTTTTACTTCTGATACTGATATCGATACTGTGAACCTTAGATATCATATGATGCGGAATAGGAGGCCGAGAGAGTCGAATGAGAAGAAAGGAAGTAGAGGGGGCCAGAGAGGGGGCCTTACTGTTGAACATGTGTCTATGCATCCATTTGGAATATACTCGAATTGTGTATCTATCTTTGCAGAATTATTATCAAATGGATATGAATTATTATCTGCGGTGGGACAAGCCAGAATCCTTTGATGTTGGTGGGACGAGACAAAATCCTTTGATTGTCTATCTATCAAGAGTGTATAGAGTATCCTAGAAGTAAAAAGATTTCAATTGTTGGTGGCGCAAGCCAGAATCCGTTGACGGAGAAGCCTCCGTAAACGTATTTTGGTTCATCCCACCATCAATCAAAAACTTTTTACTTTTGATACTGATATCGATACTGTGGATATGAATTACTGTGGAAATACTCGATATGAATTACTGTGGATATACCGATACCGATACTTTTTACTTCTGATACAGATACCGATACTGTGGATATACTCGAATAATGTCTATCTATCTTTGCAGAATTATTGTCAAATTAATGGATATGAATTACTATCTGCGGCATCGTTCGTAGATGTACAACCGTCATCCTAATGACATGTGCGGTGTGCGGGATGAATTCATAGAGGGTGTACAGCAGTTCTTGCAGTTCGCCAAGACATTCTCTCAGTACATGGACGGTACCAAAATTAAGTGTCCGTGTGTGAGATGTTACAACTTAAAATATCATCCAGAAGTGGAAGTCACATATCATTTATACTCGAAGGGTTTCATGCCGAATTACTTAGTTCTGTGTATGTGTTTCTGATACGTGTCTGTGTTTACAATGTATGTATGTGATGTGTGATATCATTTATTCTTGTGTGTGATGTGTTTACAGTGTATGTGTGTGATATGTGTATGTGTGTGAAATGCAGTTTTGGAACTATTGACATTTGTGTGCAGGATTTTAGAAACTGTATTTTATTTTTTATTTTTTCTGCAACATTAGCGACGTTCTGAGATAGATAGCGATGCTCAGCGACGGGAAAATAAGTCGCCAACGTGTATCGAGACGTCGCTATTTCTGTATCGCAGACGTCGCTAAAATGAAAATAACGTCGCTATTTTATCGTTGGCGTCGTTATATTGAACCATGCCATGTCATCATAGGCGACGTTATTGCATCGCTATATACGTCGCTGATTTTTACGTTCTGCGACGTGTTAGCGACGTTTCATAAATACGTCACTAATTATAAATCTGCGACGAACAACGACGAATTTTTAATCTGCGACCATGTTTACGACGACCTGCTAATTACGTCGCTAAATACGTCGCTGATTTACTTTAGCGACGTATCAAATGTGATTAGCGACGTCATCTGGCGTAGCTAAACTGACATATTTTGGTAGTGAGCTGGTGCAAAAGACGAATATACTCTCGGCCTATACTCCTCAGGAAAGATCTCATTACCTATATCTGAGGAATAACTAGGTCCTCATGGGACATAGCAAGACACATAATATGCAAGCTAAAGTACAGGAAATGAAATATCTCGGGGTAACTAAACCAAAATGACATGACGCTTTGAGGACAACGTTTGCAAGCGCAAACATCTCAAAAGTATAAGACATCCATATCTGGCGTACATATAACTAAGAGAGAAACATGGATCACAAGATCACATGTAATCTCTCTCAATAAATATATATACATATTATAAAAGTGTAGTGCACAGCATGGCCTGCGCAAGTAGTAACTGTCTTCAACTCTCAAGAATCAATAAGTTGCATCCACAACTTACCGTTCTGACCTTTATCTAGACGACAATTCCTGTGACACATCTACAAGAAAATAAAATGACAATACCAACCCTGTCCTACAGCTATCAGGAAATATGGTATCTCAGGTAATCAAGCTCAAGTATCAGAATCATACATGTGTCAATCACGTATTGTATCCTACATGTCTCAATGAAAATAAAATCCAAAGGTCTTATGCACGCTCCATATATCGATACCAGACAACATAACAGTTGAATGCACTCGAATATAATCTGAAAGCACATATTGATATAACTACTAAGGTCCAAGACAATAACATAAATACAAGAAATAAAATAAAAGATAAACATGAACTGACAGTAGCAAGGTGCACTTGTCTGATTTCACAGTGTGAAGATGAAAAGTAGCTCGTGTATCCACACCTCCGGAATCTAATGCTCATAAATAATTAATTAAATACTTTAAGTATTTAACCAAGAAACTTATAATACAACTAAATTATCTAAATTAATATTAAAAACAATAAATGACCATGTTCAAATATCCCATGGAATCACATAGATTCATACACAATAATACACATGTTCCATGAGACTTAGGGACCTAGTTTTACAATTTTCGACTTCCAAATTCTACGGTTAAGTCTCTACTTCGAGGGTACACACAAAAATTATCTAAAATAATAAAAATAATAATTTTAAATTTTTTATACAGAAATAGACTCTAAATTTTAGACTTGAAATTCTAAAGAAAATATATGGCTAGTTGACTTCTATGTCGGCTAGTCTACCCGAAACTTGTCCGAAACATCGCTAACTTCCAATATAAGTAAAACTATATAAAATTTTATTTTAAAATATATTTAATAATGATTATTTTTCAAAAAATAAACTTAGATTCAATAGCCCAATTAACCATCAAGTTTTGGTTGTTCTATGTCAGCAACTTACCCGTAAAGCTAGTACTTTGACCCCTATTTTTTTCCGATCAGATCTAAGATGATAAAAGGGAAAATTTATGAAATACCCAAAAACTAAAATTTTTTTATGAAAAACCCACCGCTAAAAAAACTTTCATCGCGTGCCCAGAATTAGAGAAACTTATCCAAAGCGGGTTCCAAATGACCCTTTTACCCTTCTAATTTATTCAAAGCACCCGCGAAACATACTCTTCAAAAAAAAAATTCGATTCTTCATCTTCTTCGTTACGCTGCTCACTTTCTATTCTTCCTCTTCTTCGATACGCTGCTCACTTTCGAATCTAGGTTTTCTTCTCCAACATCTTTCCATGTCAAAACGGAGGTCAAAACATCATTTTTTTGCGATTCTAAAATTTTGAAAGTCCGTCTAACAAAAAATTTATTACTTTCAGGCTCCTCAGAAATACGCTCGTTTTGCGACAAACCGGGCCTCGTTTTGATCTCCCAATCAAAAGTTATGGCTTTCCAAACTTTCAACTCGCCATTCTCCGTGGTAAAATCACAGAGAATGGCCATTTCTAGTGTTAAAACGCAGGAGAATAGTCATTCTCCGTACTAAATGACGGAGAATAGCCATTCTTCGTACTAAATGACAGAGAATGGTCATTATCCGTGTCAAAACCACGGAGAATTGCCATTCTCCGTGGTAAAATCACGGAGAATGGTCATTCTCCGTGATATTAACACGGATAATAATCATTCTCCGTGATCTTTACACGGAGAATGGACATTCTCTGCCATTTTTTACAACGGAGAATGGTCATTCTCCGTCTTTTTCGACACGAAGAATTATCATTCTCCGTGATATTAACACGGAGAATGACCAATCTCGTGTTAACATGGAGGAGAATGGTCATTCTCCGTATTGAAAAAGACGGAGAATGACCATTCTCCGTGTTAAAACCACGGAGAATAGCTATTCTCCGTACTAAAATAACGGAGCATGGCCATTCTCCGTCACTTTACCACAGAGAATGGTCATTCTCCGTGATATTAACACGGATAATAATCATTCTTCGTGATCTTTACACGGAGAATGGACATTCTCCGTCTTTTTACAACGGAGAATGGTCATTCTCCGTCTTTTTCGACAGGAAGAATGGTCATTCTCCGTGATATTAACACGGAGAATGACCAATCTCGTGTTAACATGGAGGAGAATAGTCATTCTCCGTATTGAAAAAGACGGAGAATGACCATTCTCCGTGTTAAAACCACGGAGAATAGCTATTCTTCGTACTAAAATGACGGAGAATGGCCATTCTCTGTCACTTTACCATGGAGAATGGCATTCTCCGTGTTGAAACTCATAGAAAATTGTCATTCTCCGTGGTTTTTAACACGGAGAATGCCATTCTCCGTGTTTTTTAAAACGGAGAATAGTCATTCTCTGTCATTTTAGCACGGAGAATGGTCATCTCCGTGGTGGAGAATGGTCATTCTCCGTGGTTTTAACACGGAGAATATTTTTTTTTAGAAAAATTTTGTCGGGAATAAAGAGTTTCGTTCTTCTTTCAAAACGATGATAATTCTTATGGAAAAGAAGAAGAAAGATCTTCTTTCCACAATTGACCTAATCGTCGAAAAACTTCAAATGTCTCCACGATGAAGATGATGATGATGGTGATGATGATGACGAGCGATGATCTGAGTTCGACTGAAGAAAAGTACACCGAACTACGAACGATCTTTGCGATCTCTGCTGAAGATGAGAGCAATGGAATTTAGATTTCCCGTGAAGAAGAAGAAGACGAAAATTGCAATCCAGATCTGAGTTTTTTGAATTCAAATACATATAGATGACCAATTCGCGCGGAGGGGTAGTTTCGGTATTATAAAAATAGCAGTTTCCAACGGGTGGCATCTAAAAGGGAATCTTGGAATATTTAACGTAAAAATACTTAATTTTGGGTATTTCATAAAACTCATCCAGCGGGTGGACATTTCATGAAAGCCTACCCCGAAATTGGGTTTCTCAGCAATTTCCAGATGATAAAATCATGAAAAATTGCATAAAAATTATATTCTACATTAATAAACCTAATTAGTTACTTCTTTGAAAATTTCCAACAATATTATAGGATTTCTTCACAATGGTGCTAAAAAGCAATGCTACCATAATCGAATTTCTCAGCAATCCTATATGGAACTCTTAGAGATGAAAATATGAAGTAAAAGAGATCAAAATATAATTTCTAAGACAGTAACTTAGATTTTCTAGAGAACTATCAGTATGAGATTCGAGATGGAAAAAGACAAAAATTTTACCGAATTTTTTTGCTAGAAGGATTGTGGGTGCTCTTCCTTGTCAAAGGTCCCAACTTACTTGTCTTGCTTGCTTGCTAACCCATTCTTGATGGGTTTAAAGGTGTTGGCAATGGCTCTTGATGATTGGATGGTGAAGATGGTGCTTATAGGGTTTGTTTTGAGGAGATGAATGAATGGATGATGAAAAGTGGATTTTTATGAAGGAGAAAGAGGTTGATGATGAAGGGGATGAAGATGTTAGGGTTTGGATGGTGAGGGGGCTGTTGAAAATTGGAGAGGAGAGGGGTGAGGTGGTCGGCCAAGGAGGAAGAGGGTGGAGGCAATATTAGGTTAGGTTTTTTATTAGGGTTTGGTAGAAAGAGTTTATATATGTATATGGGCTTATGGGTTTGCATGCATGTAGGTTTTGGAAACCCTTTGCTAGTAGATTTCGGCCAAGTGGGGTGTTCGCCGAATACTCCTTGGAGTGGGCCCCATTTGGTCGGGTTGGTTATTTGGTTAATTGGGTTGGCTAGTTGGATGGCTAAGGATTTAACTAAATATATCTTATAGAACATTCTAATAGTTATGCAAAAATAATTCAAAAATCTGAATATAAATTATATATATATATATATATATATATATATATATATATATATATATATATATATATATATATATAAATGTATTTTAATGCCCAACATGTCTATATAGGTTTGGATTTGGCTTGGAAGAAGTTCGAAAAGGTTTGGTACAACCGGGTCTCCTAAAAAGTCAAAAAGACTTATATAACTATTTAATTAATCAAAAATATGGTTTGGGCCATATCTTAAATTATTAACATGCAAGGGACTAAAATATGACCATGTCATCCCTACATGCATGCTTAGTATGCTAGTCATGGCACCCAACTACACTAGGCATACCATAATTTCTAGTCAACATGCATATCAAAACTCAACCATGACTATGGCCCTTTTTATATAATAAAAATATAATTAAAATTAAATTTTTTTAAAACCAATAAAAATATATTTAACCTAATTAAATATTTATTTAATTTTTGAGGGACTTTACAGTCGCACCCACTTGGATTCCTGAAGATTATTATTGTATTCTTTTCTTTTCTATGGATTTTTTTTTTCCAAAGTATGGGTTTTTTTTCTTAGAAAAGTTTCTAATGAGTCAATGATTGAAGTGGGCATCTAAGGGGGAGTGTTTTGATTTGGATAAATCCAAAATATGAATGCTTTTGTCCATACCCACAACAACCTCTATCACATTCCCTCTATATATGTTACCAATGAGAAAAGCTACGCATAATTTTTTGGCTGCCCTTCTTTCTCTTTCTCTTATTTTCTATATATATATATATATATATATATATATATATATATATATATATATATATATATATATATATATATATATATATATATTCTGTACGGATACTTCATAGTTGGTCAGTAGTCGTAGTATAGATTATGAGTAAGTGTTATCTATGAATTTAAATTAATTAAAGTGTTCATGTTTACATATGCTAACAGCCAGCCTAACCAACACAATTTTTTTTCAAATAATTTTAGGATGATTCCATAAGCTGCTTGGCGGGGCTACTAACAAGCACCCTAACCAACAAAAAGAATAGCTAGAGCCAACTACTACGTACCCTCTGGTGGAGTCCAGTCTGGATTTGATAATAGCATATTTATGGAGTCCAAATCTGATTAAATATTTGATTTAATTTGATTTGAAGTCCATAATTAGTGCTGGACTATTTTAGATATAATATGATTCTTATTTGAGGGTTTCCTATTTAAGAGATCCTATTATAATCTAAAATAGGATGTTGATGGGCTATTTTAGGTGTAGTAGGATTCTTATTTCAGGGCTTCCTATTTAAGAAATACTATTATGACCTAAAATAGGTTTTTTTCTCATCCTATATATATATGGGGTGAGGGTGGAGGCACAAAGCACAGCACAAAAGTGTAGATTCGAGGTTGTCACGACCCGTTACCCAAATTGTTGGGCCGGGCCGAGCCATGTCCAGCCTACATTTGGACAAAATGTAGTAAAAGATAGTACTAAGTGTGCTAATGATTATATTTAAAGCATTTTAAGATGTTCATCACAACACAGCATTTATAGATGAAAGCAAATATGTTTTAAAGTTTAATACACTTCCAAAGTAATAACTGGAGACAAGGTCCAGTAACTAAATAAAAGTTGTAATAACTCTAAGTCTACAGTCGACTGGCAAGTCTAAGCAAGGTTCCCCGCTGGTGCCTCTTCTGGAGCAAAGGCCAGGTCCTCTAAAACAGCTCCATAAAAAGTATCGCAAAGCATTTCCTTCTCGGAAAGTACACCTACAACGTTATCCTGTCAGGACGGAAGCAACTACTTGTACTACAAATATATAATACTGATCATGACATGGTAAGAGATGAAATGACTGTAATCCTGACATGCACTACAACAAAAATATCTTTTAATGACGCTTGATAAGTGGATTTCATGACGGTTGATAAAGAAGCGTCATCAAAGTTCAGCAAGACTATATTCTATGACGGTTTTCTATATAAACGTTATTGATTGTTTCTCAATGATACGAGCGTTATGAAAAAAATACCAAAATTTAAGTCGAAACCTCGACTCTCCCGTACTTACTCCCGCACTTAAGGAAAAGTCTCAACCCCTTCTCCTTCTCTCTTTCTCCTTCCGCTCCCCGCTCCCGAACTCCCCTCAGCTCGCTCCTCTCCCGTCGTTATAATGCTCTCCTCTCTCGTCACTCTTCCTCTTGTTTCTCTCCCGGGCATTCTTCTCTCTCCTTCCTCCTCCTTCCTCCATCCAAACCCTAACTCTAGAAAAGCAAACCCTAACCCTAATTTATCTCCCTCGATGTGAAATCGGACGAGACCGGTCGTACTCCCCACTGCAAGATCCGGCGACGATGGCGCTCCTCCGTCGCTCCCTCGCGATCGGACTCTTTGTCGGCTCCGCCTTGGCGTCGATCTCTGGGGTTTCCGCTGCGGATCCGCCTCTTATTAATGGGTAATTTCTTATTAATGTGTAATTTCTTTACATCAATTGGACTAGTTGGTAAATTTTATTTTATACCATTCAGTTCTCTTTAATATCATTTAAAAAAATGGGCAGTTTTTTTAAAAAAATCTCTTTTCCAATTTTATTGAGTTATTATTGTTACTATTATCTTAGTTATTCTTTAGTGGGAATTTCTTGTTCCTGATGCCGCTCAGAGTTGGCATAGTCTGCTATTTTGATCGTAGCCTTTGTAAATGAGGAATAGTTGATACTTATAAATCATAAAGAAAAAAAAGAGTAGCGAGAGTTTTAAAAAAAGAAAGAAAAATAGTTCAATGTAGATAAAGGCAATGAATATTTTCATGCCTATCTAGAATGGATGACCATGACCATGTTGTTCCCCTGTTTTGATTTATCTTTTGGACTAATGTTGGCTAAATTTGACTTTTGGAAAAAAAAAAAGAGTCTATGCATGAAGGGCATTCCAAGCCTTTTTTGAGCTTTTGGCCTTTCCTTTTGAAATTCATGCTACTGGAGCTAATGGGAAATTTATTTGTTAGCTCCTTACCATTTGTTTTTTGTTCTTTAAACCATTATCTCAAATACATAAATAAATAAAAATCCTCTCCTGGATTTGACCTTTATTTTCAAACATGATTTGGAGGATTTTGGTAGTTTATTCTCAAAACCCCAGTTTCTTTAGGTGTATCCTATTCCGAAATAAAAATAGAAAAATAGAAAAAAAAATACATTTTTTTAAGTTCTTGTGCCCCATAACTAGGTTGGAAAATTGTATGCATTATTGAATGATTTTCAGTTTTCAGTTCATTATCTCTTAGAAAACATGTTCCACCTCCATAATAGAAAAGAGCTAGGAATAGAATGAAGATGATGGACTATGTTATACTTTTACTTCACATTGAGAATGGAAAAATATGATATGTGGTACCTTGGTTAAAATAGTGAAAGGTACAATGGTTTGCTGTTGATTTGATAATTTTGTTGTTTGAACTAATGAAATACTTTCAATTTCCTTGTGATTTTTGTAGAAGTGACGAGTTTCCGTTTGATTTAGAATATAGTTTTGTAAAGGAAATGTTCAAGAACTTTGTTTGTTGATTTTAGTTAATGCAGTTAGTTTTAGCTCAGATAAAGAGTAGACAGTCATGGACTTGTGGTTTTATATTTTAATTATAATCCATGTGCTCAGTCTGGCTCTTCTTTGGGACCAGTAGTGTTTGTGAGTATGCATTTGGAATTATACTAATTTATGAGCCCAATGTGAGCAATTTGGATGCTTTACTGATCATTTTAAAGCCAGAGTTGTTCTTTTCGCCATCTTCATACTGTTCTATCCTTTGCGCTAATCAGCTATTTTTATCTCTCATCGACATATTCTGTTTCAAGTTCTAGTGCTCCCTTTCCAGGACTAGAATACACTTTTTACAAGAATGACGCTTTTAAAGGAATTATTCATCATTGTATAATGTAAATTACGCGATACCTATCCTTCCTTTTTTATGTATGAAAGCATTAGTAGCAAAATTGGAAAATAACAAAGAAATACTAAGGATACAATCATATTTTTTTTCAACATGTTAGTGGAGGATTTTTCTATGAGGCTGCTTTCTTTATTGTATTTGACTGAATGTTTAGAAGGTTTTAATTTCTTAACCAACAAGATGATGCTTTGTTCCCCTCTTTTTATGAGACTGCCTATATGAGTCTTGAATCTTTTCCACAATGATTTTCATTTTGTTTCTATTTTACTAGTTTGCAGAATCTTATTTTAGACACAGGCAGCCCTTAGTGAAAATTGTACTTCTTCCTCCATGAATATTTTCTTTTTATTGGGAAATTAGGTATTTAAGGTACCAGTTGCTTTTATGAATTCTGATAACTGTATACCAAGTCAGAAGAGAGAAAAAGCACATGAGACTATTTCATTTGACAAATTAGATCGGGGAAGTAAGCTATGTGCTTTCTTTGCCTCTTCTATTTTGTCAATACTAGGGCCGGGCCCCGACACTCTTAGGCACTTATGCTTGTCTTCGGGCTCTTGGTTTGAAACAGATACCAGTTTCAGCCATTAATTGAATATTGGCCAATACCTTTTCTGTATCTATTTTATTCAATAGTATTGTTGGTACTTGGATATCACTGTCTTGGTTCATTACTAGTTTGATTACTGTTACATTATTTAGTATTAGCTGTTCTTAGTCACACAATAGGGGGCACTTTGACATTTTAAATATATAACCTCATATTTTTAATATTTGGGTCGTAGTCTAATAAATAAATTCACTTTATCTATGTATCAGTTTTGTTGTCTGTGGCTATGAAGGATGCTTATGGTACAAAATGGTAATTTGCAGATCCGTATTTGAACACTGATGCAGGAACCATGTCACCGTTTGAGCATGGTGAAGTATTTGTCTTAGATGATGGTGGTGAGGTGAGAAAGAAGCCTAGTAGTATTTTTGTGTCTTTACCTCTAAGTTGATAGTGTGTGGCTTCATTTTATCTGTTGTTTTTAGTTTCTTGTTTGTGTATGTTGTTTTCGGATCTGGGCACTTAAGCCTTCTTTTTTGAGATTTTCAATGACACCTACTGAATGATTTTTTGTTGACTTATCATATGATCCCTTGGGCTATATAACCATGTATTATACTTCTATCTTCCTGAAGTTTATGCCTTATATGTTTAGCTACACGTTTCTTCCTTCAAAGCTATCTCATGGTAAAAATATTTAGTGTAGCATTTTCCTTAATATTCTTTTGTCGGCGCAACTATATTACCCTAGTCGAGAGAGAACTAGGGACTTACTCTTGAGAGAAGTACTATACGAAGTTCAGTTGTGTCTAAGGGTTTTGATTTGAAGGTGGACTTGGACCTTGGGAACTATGAAAGATTCCTGGACATTAAATTAACCCATGACAACAACATTGCTACCGGAAAAATATATCAGGTAGTGTTCATTCCAAACTTTTTTTTGATGTTTTTCGTAATGTTAAGCTTAGTAACCCTCTCACCTTTATTTCATTTGGTGTTGTGACTGGTGATAGGATGTCATCAACAAGGAGAGGAGGGGAGTTTATCTCGGGAAAACAGTCCAGGTGCATATCCTCATGAACACCATTTGCATAATAGTTACGGTCCTTGAAGAGGATCATGCGTAGATATACATCTCTGATCCTAGCTTAGTCCTATTATTTTCTCTTTAAGGTGTTTCCGCACATTACAGATGCCATTCAAGACTGGATTGAACGAGTTGCAAAAATACCCGTGGATGGCAAAGAGGGACCAGCTGATGTTTGTGTTATAGAATTGGGTGGAACTATAAGTGATAATGTTTCTCGTTTATAGGTTCTGCCTATTTATACAAAACATACTAGTAGCGCTTTTGCATCTTAATTTGTATTAATCTACAAGATATCTTCCATAGATTTTAAGTATGGGGGTGGATCCATGATCCTTTCACAGCATAACAATAATGACATTCTTGATGCAGGGGATATTGAATCTATGCCGTTTATTGAAGCTTTGGGACAGTTCTCCTATCGTGTGGGTGAGAATTTCTTCATGGGGCTTGTTTTACTATTGGTTATTTCATAATGTGTTAAGCTTTCTCATACTCTCCATACTAATTCATTTTGTTATTTCCTTATTTCAGGTCCTGGTAACTTCTGCTTGGTTCATGTCAGTCTTGTGCCAGTTTTAAATGTAGTTGGCGAGCAGGCATGTATATACATGTTACTTTTTGCTCTTACTTTGTATTGATCTTCTTGGCAAATATTTTGAAAGAAATAGTACTTTGCTAAGTTAATATTTTTGGCTTCCCTTGTAGAAAACTAAGCCAACCCAGCATAGTGTACGTGGGCTGAGAGGACATGGTTTAACACCGAATATTCTAGCTTGCCGCAGCTCCAAGGTCTGTGGCTCTCCCTCTATTTTCTCTTCCTCATATCTTCCTCCTTTTCCAGGGCTTGTACTTTTTTTATTCTGATTTACTCAGTTGGATGCTTTGAACAGCCACTGGACAAAAATGTAAAAGAAAAACTCTCACAGTTTTGCCATGTTCCGGTACCGTAAATAGATACTGCAGACTTGCTCTATCTTTTTTCAAGGGAAGGATAATTAAGACAATTTGTGATGCTAATTTACTATGGAATTTCATATGCAGGTTTCAAATATTGTTACTCTTTTTGATGTTACAAATATCTGGCACATTCCTTTACTGTTAAGGGTAGGCTATACTGTCAGTTTTAACTTTGTTATTAAGGAAACTGAATTTTTGCAAGATCATGGCTATGACAGTATCTCATCTTGTACAACCATTCGTTTTCTTCATATCTGTAGGAATAGAAGGCCCATGAGGCTATACTTAAAGAACTTAATCTTGACTGGTTTGTCCAATGCACTTAGCCATTTTGTTTTCACCAATTCTATTATTCCAGTTTTTCAGTTTGAACAATTTCTTTTTATAATGTGAGTGCTGATTTCTTATAGATCTTTATTGTATGCAGTGTTCTTTGGCATCCCATGTTTGACGAATGGACCTCTAGGGCTCAACTCTGTGACGATTTGCATGAAATGGTGGGTTCTACTTGTATATTTCTTCGAATCATTATACCCATCTTCTTATGATTTAACAGCCTTTATTTGTGACATGTATGCTTCTCAGGTTAGAATTGCTATGGTTGGAAAATATACTGGTCTTTCCGATGCTTACCTCTCTGTAATAAAGGTAATCTTGTGAATCATCTTTCTATCCATCTCCCTTGCCACATACCCAAATAATTTTCTGCATGCTTCATCTCCTGATTGTAGATTCGAGGTGCACATAACATTAGTGATGTTCTTTTCCAGTATATTTAGACATTTTATTGGATTTACTTCATATATATGGTTGCGCTTAGCTGAAATTTGCTTTAGTACAACATGTGAATGAACAACCAGGGCATGGCCCAGTTCATGTATGTATGAAAACTTCTAGACTAAGAATCCCAACTTTGAGTGAGCGCACACTGGGTAGTTCTCTGTTTTACTATATCACTAATTGTTTCTCCTCAAAAAGCACCACCGTTTTGGAGCTGTTGTTAGACAAGAATGTTAATTAAAATCATATATGAAGGTGTAAAAGGAGGAAAATGGCATCAGGTTTTGTATGATGACCACATTCCAGCTTAGTTGTAGCCTTGTAGGTGTAAAATGTGAAAAATGGCATCATGTTCTTTGCACGGTAAGTATGGCATATCTTATACTTTTGAAATTCCAAAGTAACTTGTTTCCACTTGCAATTCCCGTTTAGTTCAACTTGGCGAGTTCTTTTTTTTTTTTTACTCTGTGGCCTCTCTCTGGTGTAACTTAATCATTATGGTCAGCTTGCTGATCTTGCTCCGAGTTCTCAAATTTTATTTTTACCTTTTGTTTACTTAATCATGGCAGCAATTGCTAGCTGACCATGTCAATGACTTAGATTTCATTCTTATTCTACTACTTGATCATTTTTGGGTTAAAGCACAAAATCATGTTGCCAAATCAAGTCCTCGGCACTGTGATTTGGTGATGAGCTGCAAAAAATTTGATTTACGATTTGAGCATTTAATTTAAACGTGTAAAACCGACTTCATGATGTTATATTTCTGTGTTATCCATGTCACACTCACATTAATGGTTGCTGACTAAGTTGTTGTCTTAGTGCTGACATTGTACTTTTTTTATGTATGTGGGTCTTCTTCCTTCCTCCATACTACTGTGTGCACCTATGATGCATTAGACCTATGGACATATTGTTGTCATTCAGTGATGAATTATATGTTCGTGGTTTATCCCCTTCAAATTCAATGTACAACTATCCCTAATTCTTTATATATGAACATGTTGGCAGGCTCTTCTCCATGCTTCTGTATTCTGCCGTAGAAAACTTATTGTGGACTGGGTTCCTGCTTCCGACTTAGAATTTGTTTTTATTGGCTTTCTAATACCTAGAGAATTTTACTTTAGAATTGAATTATTGTGAACCAAAAGATTAGAACCATTGTCAAATTAGGGTCCATGAATTTGTTTCTATTAGCTTTCTAATTCCTAAACTAATGTTTGTTCTGTGGGGGGTGATCCAGGAAGCCCTACAAAACAGAGAAGCTGCTCAAAAAGTAGCTGTTCAAGCACTAAAAGATGCTTCTACAACAGAAAATATAGTTCGTGTTTTCAAGTACGATATATTTTCTTTTCTTGTTTTCTTTCTTCCTTCACTCTTTTTATGAGTAAGTCATTGTATTGATTTTTCTTGTTCAACTCCTGCAGGATGTTATCAGATTTAAGCAGCAACGCGAGACCCAACTCTCCTGTAAACTCATTTGATCGGTTCCTCAACTTCCATCAAGAGATTGTTCAGGCAGTGGTCGATATGGAAAAGGTCCAAGCGGAGGAAGCAGTTTCTTCTCCCGAGCAAGATGGCAAGGAAGAAGACCCGTCAATCTTACAAAGAAGCAGTATTTGGAATGGAAAAAGAGATTAAGATAACCAGGCTGGAGAGTTGCAGCACCTGCGATGGCTCTGGGGCCAAACCTGGCACAAAAGCGACCAAATGTAGCACATGTGGAGGCCAAGGACAGGTGATACAATGACCATATACAGATGTTGATGTACCATATTTTGAGACAATGAAATGAAGCTAGCTAAAGTACTCTATATCTGTGAAATGTTGATGTACCCTATTTTGAGACAATGAAATGGAGAATGATACTTTATATTATATTTCAAAATTTTGTTGTGAATATGGATCAAAGTGGTTGTTTTCGAATTGAATTGAGCAGCGTTTGGAATGTATAACATGCAGTATAGAGCGTTATAAATGTGATACAATAACCATATACAGATCATCTATTCATAACGCTTTCAAAATGTCCTGACTTCTAAACCATATTAACTATTCATAACGGTTTTACATAAATATCCATAACGCTTTGAAAATAAAACGTAGCAGAAATTCAACCTATTAATGACGTTTTTGGAAGAATTATCTATAACGCTTTCAAAAACATTATAACACCCATTTTCATAACGGTTGGATTGGAAAAAAAATGTCATGGTTCTTAATTAATGACGGTTTTTAGCCGTCATTAAAAGGTATTTTTGTTGTAGTGATGGCACAATCTATCATATAAAATCACAGCTATCATGGCAAGGATGTATTTGTCATAGCGACACATGCATATATATAGTTTAAAACTGGAGCATGTACGTGATCGTCAATAGGTGTAAAATGTGCAATGGCATAAGTTAATAAAATGTACATACGTACAAGTTTACAAGCATAGATGTACATCCGTACAGAAATACGGGGTAATAGCCTACGACAAGGTATGTATATAAAATGCGACCTTGCTCGGTACATACGTACGGGAGAAGGGGGCATGATCACGTACTCAACTATCAGTTTCCCTCATGTCCCAGTGAACATCATGTGAGATATGTAAAAACTCTTCTAAGCATGTGAAGATACCGAGAATCCGTATAAAGCATGTAATGATATGACTTTGCAGTTTCCATAAAGCAGTATTTAACATGGTTCATTTAAAGTTCATTATCATGTGCAGTAAATAAGTTTGTAGGAGTACTTGTCTTGAGCAAAGCAAGAATAAGAATATGATGGTACAGATGTCCGGTGTCCTGTCAAAATGATATACAACTCAGCCTCTAAGTTATGATTAAGATTAAACTAGTGTTGTGACACGGCTCCTAATAGGACACTAGCTATGTGAAGCTCTAGTAGTCCAAAGTGAGGTGTTACAACATCTAGACTAACAAGTAGGTCTCTACACTAAGGTAGGGTAAGGTCCCGATACTAAAATGTCCCAAAAACACACAAAAACACACAAGTCAATATTAATTAATTAATTAATTAGACTGTACATTATGTTCCAATAATTATTAAGATAGTTATACAGTCCTACTTTATATGAAATAATATACTAAATTGATCCTTGTTAATTATAGTAATTTAATATAAATTTTCTGGAATTTATGATCCAGTGAAAGTATGTATTAAAAATCAGAATACAAGTGTGCATTGAAAATGAGTTCTGGTTTACTATTTTTAAACAGTGTCAAAACAGTACAATAATCATGGAAAAATTATATTAAATTAGATTAATTAACATAGTATTTTATAGTAATTTTTCTAGAATTTATTCATCACTAAAAAGTGGTCTGAAAATTCAAAGTTCATAAATCACAGATTCTTAAATTAAATAAATAATTATTTAATGTATTTGTCTGCGTAATTAAAATTGAACCGAAGTCCAGATACGGGACCCGAAGCCGTGAATCAAGTCCAACATGACTCGATTAGACCCTGAATATTTGTAGGCTCACCTAAGTCCGTTCAACCCATGCTAGGCTTGGACTTAGAGTGGTCGTTTGCACAAAGTACGTAAATTCGTAAATAAATGCGTAATTTAAATACATATAATTTAAAGGAATTTAAATTGCAAAAATTGAAAGCGTACATATTACAGTATAGGCACTGTATTTATAAATACGTATTACAGTATAGGTACTGTATTTATATTGACGTAATTTAAATAACATAAATTAAAGGCTTAATTGCACTTTGCTACCCTCAACTATTACCATTTTTCAACTTTGTACCCTAAACTATTTTTTGTAACAATTTGGTACCCAAATGTTATTTTGGACTAAAATGCCCCTACCCCTACCCCTAACCCTCCCCCTCTGCACGCTCCGGCCGCCCCCCCTGCTCACTCCGACCGCCCCCCCCCGCTAGCTCCGCCCCCCCCCCCCCCCCGCCCCCACCCCCCCCTGCTCACTCCGGCCGCCCGCCCGCCCCCGCCTCTCCCCTAGGCCGCGGCAGCACGGGAGGAGGGGGGCTGGGGAGGGAGGGCGGGGCGGGAGGCGGGGCAGGGGGTGGCCGAAGGTAGCAGGGGGGGTGGGGGGCAGGGGGGGGGGCGGAGCTAGCAGGGGGGGGGTGGGGCGGCCAGAGCTAGCAGGGGGGGTGGCCGGAGTGGGGAAGGGGGTGGAGGGAAGGAAGAGGGAAGGGCATTTTCGGAATTTTTGAAAAATTAGGTATCAAGTTGAAAAAAAAATAATAGTTGAGGTACCAATTTGTTACGAAAAAAGTTTATGGTATCAAGTTGAAAAGGCGGAATAGTTGAGGGTAGCAAAGTGCAATTAACCTAAATTAAATGACAAAATTTAAAATACATATTACAGTATAGGCACTGTATTTATAATGACATAATTTAAATAACATAAATTAAATGACATAAATTAAATGACTGAATTAAATGACATAATTTAAATGACTGAATTGAAATATATATATATATATATATATATATATATATATATATATATATATATATATATATATATATATATATAATTAATATATGAGGTGTTTATCAAAAACACAAAGAAAATCAATATTATATTAATATTATTTTATTTAGGCATATATACATATATGTATATATATATATATTTTATTTATATATATATATATATATATATATATATATATATATGTATATATATACATATATATATATATATATATATATATATATATATATATATATAAACATATATACAAATATATATATAAATAATATTAAGAAAACAGAGAATAGGATTTAGACAGTATTTAATCAGTATTTACTGTTCACAATATACTATACTGTACAGTATATACCATATTAATACATTATATATATATATATATATATATATATATATATATATATATGTAACAAAACAATTCAACCAAAAAAACTCAACTCAACTATATATATATGTAACAAAACAATTCAACCAAAAAACCTCAAGTCAACATAAGCGGGGTTCGAAATCGGATTCTGGAAAGGGGGGTTGGTTCACTCGCGCGCGCTGGCCAGTAGGGCCAAGTGGTCGCTAGTTAAGAACGGGTGCTGTAGATATTTATTTCAAACAAAATAAATCTGGGTCACCTTCTTCGTGTCGCGAGTGCGTGGACACTCGCGACTGTGTCCGGAGCTCGTGTCAGTCTAATTTGACATAAAAACTCGTGTCGAAGGATACAAACGTGTTCGTCGTGTCGTTCTCGACACGATGGTGATAAATTTGTGTCATCACAACACGCGTTCGTGCCGTGTCCATGTGTCCGAAACTAGGGCTAGGTTTTATTCAACGTATAGACGAGTCGAGAGTGGGGGCGATTTGTTCGTCTCGTCGAGACGAACAAGTCTGTGTCAAAAAAATCGATGAAGGATGAAAAAATGGAGGAGTTACATACGTGGCCGGTCGGGCGGGCAATGGCGGCGGCGCTGCGATGGTCGGCGGCGGCGGCGGGTGTGCTCTTCGGGTCGGCCTCGCCGTTCTCGACACGTTGGTGTCCTCGGAAGTGGTCGACGTCGCTAGGTTAGGGAGAACGGGGTCGCCGGAGTTGGGTGGCCGGCGGCGAGCTCGTCGGCGTTCAGAAATAGCAACAGTAACAGGGAAAAATTAAAATGATTTAATTTGAGGATTCAATTTAAAATTAATTTTTGAAATTGGGATTATTTACATTGGGATGTGAGCCTATTTATAAAAAAATAAAATTAGGGCAAACTAACCATGGTTAATTACTAACTTGACCCTAGGGTTAGATTTTTTACCGTTTTGCCAAAATGGGAAGAAATGCAGCTTTTACGGTAGCAGTTATTTAATTACAAAAAATTTAAATGACGTCCAAACGACTCCAAACAAATCGCAGAAAAATTCTAAAATTAATAGAAAAATATTTAGGACCTAATAAAATCAATTTGGGGCAAATTTGGAATTATTTTTTATTTATTAAAATTTTTGAAAATAGGGGGTTACAGAGGTGCTCGTCCACAGAAAATCTAAGTGAAAGTTTTTCACTTTGCTCCTAGGACTTCGTCATCCAAGACAGAAGGAAGAAGAGATCTAATCGATGGGTCGTCAACTTCGGTTAGGGAGATTGCTACGGGTTGGTGAGCGATTTCAATTGTAATCTCTTTCTTTTCTTCTTGAGTGTGGTGGGGGGGTTGAACCTATTAGAGAAAGGGTTCAACATTAGTTTTTGTCAATCTTGTAATTTTATCTGAGTTATAGAGATTGTGATTTGTCCAGTGTCGCCGCCATATACTTGTCTTTATCTGTGCTTGGTGTCCGTTAGACGGGAGTTTGTTATTTCAGGTGGGTTGGCCTAAGTTTTCGCTGCGGTAACGTCTCAGACACGGTATCAGAGCGTAGGAGGGCGTATCCGATTCCCAACATCTGGTATCAGAGCTTTGGAGGTTCTGGCAACCATGTCTATAGAGCAGATGAACACTCGTATGGTCACCCCCACAGGGGAAAACTGGACGATTTGGAAGCCAAGAATAGATGATCTACTCTTGTGCAAGGACTTGCATGGTCCATTGGAGGACGACAACGCAAAGCCAATGGACAAATCTGTTGAAGACTGAAAATGACTGGATCGGAAGGCCGTTGGATTCATCTGCCAATGGTTGGATGATTCGGTGTTTCACCACGTTCCATGGAGAGTTCAGCAAAAGCATCATGGAAGAAGCTGCATTCGCTGTACGAAAGGAAGACGGCTGGCAACAAGCCGTTTCTTATTCGCCAACTCGTCAACTCGAAGTACACGGAGGGTTCCCCAGTGGCACAACATCTGAACGAGGTTCAGGGTATCATCAATCAGCTATCTGCGAAAATTGTGATTGATGATGAGCTTCAGGCCCTACTGCTCTTGAGTTCTCTGCCGAAAAGCTGGGAGACGTTGGTGGTATCGGTGAGCAACTCCGTGCCTGATGGAGTTGTCACGATGGAGGCAGTCAAAAATAGCTTGTTGAATGAGGAGGTCCGGCACAAGCAAGTGGAATCGTTGCAGGAGTCCGCTCTGGTGACTTCCTACGGGAAGGGAAGACCCAATTCACAAACGAGGACAGGGGGAAGTTCTCGGAATCTTGCGATTGTGGATCGCAAGGAGGCCTGCTATCACTGTGGCGAAAGGGGTCATATCAAGAGGAACTGTATGAAGCTCAAAGCTGAGAAGGCAAAATGCAAGAACGATCAGGAGGATCTCACAGCAATGAGAGATATCATCATCGTAGCAACCGACACAGAGGAATCTTGTGGCATGTGTCATGATGGCGACTGGGTCATGGACACGGGGGCGTCGTATCACGCCACTCCACATAGGAGAATTTTTACGTCATACCGCGGTGGCAGGTTTGGACGTGTAAAGATGGATGACAAGGGGACAGCTGCAGTTGTAGGCATCGGTAATGTGCACTTGACAACGGAGCTCGATAAGAAGCTCGTTCCCAAGGGTGTGCGACATGTACCGAGTTTGCGCTACAACTTGGTTTCGGTAGGGAGGCTGACAGATGATGGCTGTCGCAGTCTGTTTGGGGACAAATATTGGATACTTGCAAAGGGTTTCAAACAGCTGGCTCAGAGAAATTTGTGTTGTGGCATGTACAAGCTCAAGCCACTGAGCTGTACAGGTAGGCCACAGACACCGGATGGAGGCTCGAGGGGTGCTCGACAGGAGGTGGATCATCAAGAATTTGCTGAGGAGGGGCTTCTAGGTGCTTTGTAGGATACGAAGGATTCGGTTCGTCGAGACAAAGCGACGGATGGTGGTGAGTTAAAGATTGAGGGTCAGTCTGTCGGTCCCATGACAGCTGGTTGGTCTCCAGGTGGGGGTTGCTCTACGAATCCGGTTTTGGCGATGGGTGGTTTGCCAAAGCTTCACGGAGCGACATCGGTTTCAGCAGTTCGAAGCCAGGAAGGAGATCAAGGTTTGCAGCAAACTCAATCTAAGGAAGAAGCATCATCATTTACACAGTTCAGGAGGAGCTGTGGGTCATCGACGGTATGCACAATACGTAATATTCTGCTCAAGGACGATGTGTATGGGGGAGCTTCAAGTTCCGACACGAAGGTTGCCAGGTTCAGGAGTTCGAATCTCAGGAGGACTGCACCGTCTGATTGGTTGGGCCAGCCAAGGATGAAGAAGCTCGTCGAAACGTTAACACTTTTCGGTGGAAGACAGAAGTCGCAGTGTCACGCCCCAGAACCAGAATACTGGAGAGCGGGGGAATGACTCAGCCAGCTACGTATTACGGGTAGATGAATACCGTATAATACGATCAATGCTGTCTAACCAGACGAGGGGGTGCATACTACATAAAGGTCTCACTATGGTCACTTCACATCTATTGTCTCAATCATTCGAACAAGAAACAGTAATAGAGAACATGTAAGATAAAGCAGTAAGGCGTCCCAAACGCTCTGTCAAAATGTTCTTGATATCTGGCTTTACAAAACATAGCCAGATCTGATGTAGCAAAAATATACACAATTGTTATCAGCTGCAGTCTGACTTTAGTTACAATTATGTAAAAGTAAGTACAAGACGATCCGACTAACATGTCGGTGCCAAACGGCAAAGTATAAGGTAAATAACAAAACGAGCGGGGAAGTAAGAAACCCACTCGAGTCCTCCTGCGATCATTCCTCTAGTATTGACCATCTTGGAGGTGGAAGTAAGCTGAGTCCTCGGGAACCGGCTCTAAATCTGGCCATGCAAAACCAGAGAGGTTAGACCTCTAATAGCAAGTACCGCAAGGAAGCACGATATGAGGCATTAAACCAGTAAATAAGAGAATATAATAATAGATCTCTGCTCGCTACTGGGATTCACGTGATATCACGACACTTCGAACCAACCTCCCAACCAAACAAGGACAGAAGTTGGCCCGTCATGTCATGATGCTCTGATCATCTCAGTTAGTTAACAGAGTAGGTACAATACACAAACAAATCAACTTAAACGGCCATCCAACTCCTACGGCTTACTACTGTGAGTCCCAAGTTATCCTGGAATTATGCAATAAGGATTTCTCAGTTCTTACTATGGACAAGCAAGGCTAGTCTATCCAATCGATCAATTGCGCCAATCATGAATTAGACGAGTCCCAGCGGGACGCCCGTCATCAATATACAATATACAATAATATAAGCAGATACCGCTCCCTGTCCGTGTGGCAGATTTGCAGTATCTGTGGGAACCAGCCGGCCTGTTGGGCACTAATAGTCCCAAAGAGGGCTGCCATGTAAGAACTCGGGAATCCATTCTCTCCATGCAATCATTATTTTATTTAACTTAGTAGCCTCTACGTTAAGTGAAATTCCATGCCGTGGGTCATGGTCATTCAGAATGAGTACTTCCATACAAAGTACGATATGCCCAGCTCTACAACGATACCCGTGCGGTTAGGTTGTAGGTCTTACATAGCGTAATGCAACAATTAAAACTAACTACGGAATAATCATGCATTGACCATAAAGTACACATGCTGCTTTCGTAAAAATAAATAAATAAATTGTAGCCTGCATGTATCTATATGTCAATATTTGGGATTGGCCAATCGATTGCAAATATGAACGTGTCTTATTCCATTTAATTCAATAAGACGACTAGCCAGTCTCTTAGTTCCATCTAGGAACGCATGATCAATAATTAATCAAGATAACAATCAATGTTAATTAATGCCAATTCGGGAAATAAAATGGAGAAATAAATAATGATTGGAAAATAAATAATCTCATGCGCTGTGAAAAATGATTGGGAAATAAATAAACTCATGCGCCTGAGGAATGCTGTGGGAAATAAATCTCATGCGCTGATGTGGAAAAGGTTGGGAAATAAATAATATCATACGTCTGAGAGAAATGATTGGAAAATAAATAAACTCATGCGCTGTGGAAAGTGATTGGGAAATAAATAAATTCATGCGCCTGAGGAAGGTGGCTGTAAAAAATAAATAAACTCAGGGAAGCTGTGGGAAATAAATAAACTCATGCGCCTGAGGGAATCTGTGGGAAATAAATAAACTCATGCGCCTGAGGGAAAGGATTGAGAAATAAATAAACTCATGCGCCTGAGGGAAAGGATTGAGAAATAAATAACTCATGCGCCTTGGCTGTGAGAAGTGACTGGAAAATAAATAACTCATGCGCCTTGGCTGTGGAAAGTGATTAGGAAATAAATAGATTCATGCGCCTTGGCTGTGGGAAGTGATTGGAAAATAAATAACTCATGCGTCTTGGCTGTGGGAAGTGACTGGGAAATAAATAACTCATGCGCCTTGGCTGTGGAAAGTGATTGAGAAATAAATAACTCATGCGCCTTGACTGTGGAAAGTGATTGGGAAATAAATAGATTCATGCGCCTTGGCTGTGGGAAGTGATTGGAAAATAAATAACTCATGCGCCTTGGCTGTGGAAAGTGATTGGGAAATAAATAGATTCATGCGCCTTGGCTGTGGGAAGTGATTGGGAAATAAATAACTCATGCGCCTTGGCTGTGGAAAGTGATTGGGAAATAAATAGATTCATGCGCCTTGGCTGTGGGAAGTGATTGGAAAATAAATAACTCATGCGCCTTGGCTGTGGAAAGTGACTGGGAAATAAATAACTCATGCGCCTTGGCTGTGGGAAGTGATTGGAAAATAAATAGATTCATGCGCCTTGGCTGTGGGAAGTGATTGGAAAATAAATAACTCATGCGCCTTGGCTGTGGGAAGTGATTGATTTGATGCGCTGTGGAATGAAGATTTCTGTGGGAATAAAGATTTCCATGCGCTGAGGAATGAAGATTTCATGCGGCTGGGACGGTTCTTCTTCTCCGAATTTTTCTGAGAACAGAACCATGGGAACCATTGCTTCCAAGCTTCATAAATCCTTCATCCTAAGCCCAAATATGGACTTCCATAGGTCAAAATTGGGTAGAACAAAATTCTCTACAACATGGAACCATCGAAACTTGAAGATAACAAGGTTTACTAGATCAAAACCTAAGAAATCCGAAAATGTATCAAACTTAGATCTACAACAAATAAGCCATGGAAATTGAAAATGCTAAGTACTAAAGAGACTTAGAATCAAATGAGGAAGATGATGGAACAATAATAATGGGGATCCATCATCAAGCAAGTTGGCACTTGCCTTGCTCTCTTAGGTTGGTGGGAGAGTTGTGAGGAAGAAGAAGAGTAATGGAAAGAAGTAATGAAGAGAGAGAAATGGTTTTGGGCTTTAAATGAAAGAGTGGTGGTAGGTGGGAGTATTGGGCCGGGTCCAATGGGTTCATCCAAGGCCAACCCGCAAGCAAAGCAAAGAGGTAAAAGCAGAAAATAAATGCAGGAATAAAAGCAGGAAATAAAGTGCAGAAATAAAATTGCAGGAAATAAATTAATATAAAAATTTAAAGAGCAGATTAATTAACTAACATAAATTTACAGAAATTTAAATACAGAATAATACATGGTAACTATTAAATAAATACGTATTCTGGGAACGGGAAGTGACACGCGGACAGGCAGCCGAGACTTGCGGTGGGGCTGATCGTCAGGGACTTCGGTCTTGATCGTGTTATTGATATCGGCAGGATCCCAGTGGTGCCAGAGGTGCTACGCATGGCAGCTAGCGTCGACGTGACGGTCGAGGAGCTGGAGACGAAGGAAGATGCAAAGCAGCTCGGGGGATTGAAGATCAGTGGCATGAGTGTAAACCCCCGTCCTGAAATTTTTTGAATTATTATTATAATTATTTGACCCAGTGTAATGATTTGGGATTTTGTAGATATTTAACTAATATATTATATAGCTAAAGGACTCTTATAGGGGATATGTATGTATATAGTCCAAAAAGAATATACATATGTATACACATATACATATAAGAGCACCACCCTAACATTAGACCTAGGGAGGCCCTTATACAAAAATCAGAAGGTGAGAGGGGGCTTGGTGTAAATAACCAAGGATTCAAATTGTGTAAGCAGCCGACCCCAATAGATTCTGTTCTATTCGAACAACTCAGAGGAGATAAAATCCCCATCTCCATTAGAGATATGGAAATCAAATTCAAATCTGATTTCCCCTTATCCCGTCCAAGTAGAACCAATTCGGTATATATATGTGAAGCAGAGATAGACGACCCTCTCCATCCGAAAACCCTAGAAGGAGCGGCTACCACTTTTTACGCGTGGAGTCTTCATCGAAGAACACTTGCAAGAAACACTAAGGTTAGTATTGATTCTATGAATTATTTTATCATTCTCTAACTAGGGAACACCATACGTTCGACAATATGACCGAGACGAGTTAGCTAATGGTGATAAAGGATATGTACTTGTGAATCTCTCGGTTAGTAAGCATAGTACCTTAAATATGCAAATTTCTGTAGATTTTAGTTCATATGGGTGTTTATCAGAATTTAGGAGGGGCTAATGGAGTGTATGTGTCGAACATAGTAGAATAAAGGTGTACCATGTATATTGGTGCAGGAAACGATGTTACCTGTACGTATCACTGCTCTCCATAGCAGTACGTGCAGGAAGAGAAATATAGTTGAACATATGATCATGTGTGAGTGAGTAAATCGGTTATGGATACAAAGACATGAGTGTAAGTTCCTGATATATGTATGGGTGGGAAATCGATAGAAAAAGAATAAACAAAGTTTGTGTTGAACTTCTACGGGAAGATCAGAGACAACATACCTTAATAGCAGAGCCAGGCATAGTGCATATGCACCTGTATTATCCTTGGCTGACATGAATTATAGCAGGGAAACATGGACCATGGGCAATGAACAGAGGAAAGGAAATTGCAATTACACTTGGTTGCACTTGTATAGGTTGTATCAGTAATTGGTATCCGATTGGATACTGGAAGTTTAATTCATTTCAGTCAAATGCCATAACCTGGTTCACCTCTGATCTGTTTACCAAAACTCCACTTTCTAAAAAAACATGTTCAGAACCTTCCTAGTCTAGTATCATAGGTTAAAAGATATGGCAACAATGTAACAGTATAGGGTCGGGCAAGAACAAGATGGCATATAGACCGATGTCCAGGCACCTGTGTGGAGTATTCTAACTATTCTCCTAATAATTCTCTTAATGATAGTCAGTTCATTGAAATCTTCTCACATTTTCCTCATGCAAGCTTTCTCTTAGTTCACAATCTATAAGCTACTTAAGCACTCCATCATGATTAAAACCGTATCAGAGCAAAAGGTTAAGTCCTGTTACTGTGTGTGTATTTTGGTTGCCATGGGTGTGAGAGCATCCTCATTCAATCCAGGGTGCACAACTATTTTCTGTGCAATACAAACTGGAAAATACACGAGCATGGGTCGATCTAAGGATAGGTAGGTGGACTAGTGTAGGACACTACGAGAATTAGCAGGGTGCTCATGTTTGCAAGATTGGGTCAATAGAAGAGTAGACTAAATGATAAACTAAGATGCTTACTCATGTTGCCATGTAGAGTGGTGGTATCAGATGTACCTGGTTGTATCAGACATCCAGGATATGGGTCGGGTGCCTATAGATACAGGTATAACAAAAAGGGGTTTGTAGGTACCATTCAATTTAGGAGTTGGTATCATTCTCGTCATGTGTTAGTTGCAGCATGAATGGTAGCAGTAGCAGGAACACTCTTATGTAGGTTTATATATCATATCTGTTGGGGTTTAATAGATGTGTCAGTTAGCTGAATATGAGTATCAGAAATTGGTTCGAGGCCTACGGGTAGAAGTCTGTGCAGTGCACATTATATGACTGTGTATCAGGTAACCCACATGGAAGGATGCATCAATTGAGAGGGACAAACTGTGAACTGTTGGCAGGGCATGGTACCAAGTGTAAGGAATAACTGCAGCTCTGTAACTAAGGGGCTCTGTTAACAGAGGTGAGGTAGAGAGACATATGTATAGTAGGGTTGGGTTGCAACAGAAGG
Organism: Iris pallida; assembly: GCA_029216955.1. Lineage (NCBI taxonomy): Eukaryota > Viridiplantae > Streptophyta > Magnoliopsida > Asparagales > Iridaceae > Iris > Iris pallida. Next base: position 17,869,630 of record JANAVB010033217.1, read on the forward strand.
TAACCATAGGGTTGTGTATATGGGTGACCTATAAGAGTATATATATATATATATATATATATATATATATATATATATATATATATATATATATATATATATATATATATATATATATATACATTTATATACACAAAAAAAATATACATTTATATACACAAGATACCATATAGACAACAAGTCATGGGATGAGGTGATTGTATAGGATGGTTAAGTAACAGCTTTACTTTACCTCCTACAACAGGGGCAAAACGAAGTAACAGTAGAAGGTTAAGCATGTGGGAGTAGCATTAGTAGGGAGCTTTATTCTAACTGACCATGTGTGTCTAACTATAGGCAACTCTAGTTGGAAACATGTTTTACAACCAACAAGCAAGTAGTAGTTAGGACAAACCAGGTTTATGAGGGTACTACATGAATGGTGTGCCACATGTAACTAATACATGGAAAAAAAATCAATACAGCAAGGGTACAAGCATGTATTATTGATAGGTTAGATGGGTTTTACCATAAAGAGGTTATCAACCTACATGACTTAGAAAATCAAATAGTATGAAAAGGGACATAGAAGCCTAACCATGAATAGATAGACTTGTTGTACTATTAAATTGTATTTTGATTCTATTAATTCATAAAACAGGTTTATTGGATTTTGACTTAGCATTTGACCCGTACCAGCAGCTCAGGACCACAGGCAAGTATACCTTGCCTTTCGTTACAGCTTTATTTACATACTTATCTGCTTTCATTATCCTGTTGATTGCTGACATGTGCTTCCTCATTGCTCACAGTTAGCCTTGTAGCTTTATTGGACATGCTTTTTACTTGTACTGGTCTGAGTTGTATCGTAGGACGATCACGTTATAAATTGAACTACTATTTTCTTATTTTGATTGTTTACAACCTGTGAGTCCACACACGGGGCGAGGGTGACTTGTCTTGAAACTGACCTGTGAGTCCACATTCGGGACGAGGGTTGGCATTTCTATTGATCACTTGTTTACTTGTTTTTCAGCAGTTCATTTATACGTAGTTGTTCATACATTCACGTTTCACGATTGTTTAGTTTTTCCTGCTTATATCCTGGATTTCTTTCATGCATGTTAAACTGTTAGAAATGCATGTATATTATGTATCTTGCTAGTCCTCTGAGGACCTGATGATCTCTTCAGGTTTAGCCGAATTTTGAGCCAGGTACACGCGAGCAGGTTTGAGCCATCCTTGGACCACGGTGCCACTGCAGATGAGGGTACTTTGATGATTAGTAGTTTGACTCAGTTATTCCCATTTCATGTACTATTTTATTCTGTCTACTGGTAGTGGATTTGTGTCCACCGGACGTGAACTGGATTCATGATGAGCTTGATATTTCATTTTATTCATTCTATATTCAGTTGATTGTGTCATATTTTGTGGATGAGATCTAGAATGCCTTGTTAGTTCCATAGATTCTGTGACTTGTATATGTACTAGACAGCGTTCTACCGCCGACACTGCGGCGTATGCTGGACTTGGACACGTCTTGTATCCGAAAAGCGGGTGCGGGTCGTGACAATGAGGGAGCAGGAACTCTGTCGCATGACGACAGGCATGGAGTCCAGTTGAGGAGCCATGGGGCCAACACCCTCTCATCAGACTGGAGGGGGAGATTGTTGGAGTCCAGTCTGATTAAATATTTGATTTAATTTGATTTGGATGTCCACAATTAGTGCTGGGCTATTTTAGATATAATATGATTCTTATTTAAGGGTTTCCTATTTAAAAGATTCTATTATAATCTAAAATAGTATGTTGATGGGCTATTTTAGGTGTAGTAGGATTCTTATTTGAGGGCTTCCTATTTAAGAAATCCTATTATGATCTAAACTAAGTTTTTCTCAACCTATATATATATATATGGTGAGGGTGGAGGCACAAAGCACAGCACAAAAGTGGATATTCGAGGTGCTCGTTCATAGGAAATCTAAGAGAAAGTTTCATACTTTGCTCTTAGAACTTCGTCATCCAAGACAGAAGGAAGAAGAGATCTAATCGAGGGGTCGTCAACTTCGGTTAGGGAGATTGCTACGGGTTGGTGAGCGATTTCAATTGTAATATCTTTCTTTTCTTCTTGAGTGTGGTGAGGGGGTTGAACCTATTAGGACAAAGAGTTCAACATTAGTTTTTGTCAATCTTGTAATTTCATCTGAGTTATAGAGATTGAGATTTGTCCAGGTGACGTAGTCACCGCCATATACTTGTATTTATCTGTGTTTGGTGTCCGTTAGACGGGGGTTGGTTATTTCGGATGAGTTGACCTAAGTTTTCGCTGTGGCAACGTCTCAGACACGGTATCGGAGCGCAGGAGGACGTATCCGATTCCCAACATGCACCCTCACCCTCATGCACCAAACATCCAAATTTTGCAAATAATTTATTTCCTAATTGTAATTTTCTCACAGAACATCAATAAGAACTCTATTCCTTCAGTAACGCCAACTTCTTTTAACAGTTCAAATCCCAGAAAATAAGGAAATTTTAAATAATTGACATTGTTTATCTTCACCGGAGAGGGTGGGGGCATCGGAATGGACGAGGGAGAGGCGTCGGGACATCAGAAAAGGAGGCAGTGCAGTTGGGGGCTCCGCAGGAGAGAATATAGGGTCATTGGTAGGTCACTGATCAACGAGAAGGCACGTCCATCGCCATTGGCGTCAAAAAAATTCAGGTTTTTTTTAGGGTCATTGGTGGATTTACTCTCAGCTAAGATCTCATCTCAAGAATATCGATCAAGATTCTCATATTCTTATATTTGGAGAACAAATACTATGTGTCTAGTTATGTTCCAGTACAATCTATAATATGATATTGGACGTTGACATTTTTCAACCTGAATCTATAATATGATGCTGGGTAGCAAAATTTTCTATCATGAATCTTTTATGGGTATGCGTAAAAGAAGCGATGACAAGATAACGTACTGCATGTACTAGTGAAGGATATGATATCAATCTTAATTAGAAAATGATATATGGCCCGCAGTTTCTGTCCGTGGACGTGACTGCGGACTTATATGGACGAACCTCTTTCGTTTCTCCTATTTGTATGGAGACCACCGTCAATAGACCTGTCAATGAAAGGCCGTCACATTGATTGCGGACTAAAACTGCGGACCAAAAATACAGTTCATGTAACAGCGTCCATCTTAATTAGAGCAATCATTATTCGCTAAAATGGTATTGACCTTTCTTCCATCTTTCAATGTTTGTCACCCTCATCATGTACGATTGATAGATATGATATCAATCTTAATTAGAGCAATCATTAGTCGCTGAAATGGTATTGGCCTTGACGTTGCCACGTCCGTTTCTTCTCATCAACCTCTCTTTTTCCATCTTTCAAATCTTGTCACCCTCACCATGCGCGTATACAATGCATGCAAGTAATACCTTTCTTCAGCAGCATAGTAAAAGTATATATATTAACCGCAGTGCTACGTTGTTGTCTGTAGGTTTGGACCGTAGACAGGGGCGGCCTGGAGGAGGGGCAGACAGGACTTACATCCTGGACCCCAAATCCAAAGGGAACCCAATTTTTTTTTTAAAGTTAGTAATTATAATAAATAATAAAACAATGTAACTCTGATTTCTTCTTCAAAGTCCAAGGTCCAAAGAAAATTATTATAGCAATTCATCAAATAGGACATGACACATGGGAATTGGATAGCCGTCCGACTCTTCAATTTCAAAGAAAAAACTAGTCTTTCCATCGCTTCAGATTTCTTTTGCATTTAAGAGGGAAAAAACTTTTTCACGTCGCTTCCAATTCCAGATGACCAGCAATACGTTTTTTTTAATTGTTCATTTTAATTCTCTCTTCATTCTCTCTTTTGCTTATAATTGAAATAGAAATTTTAATTTTTTTCAATTTCTTCTCCTAGAATCCTTCACAAGGATTCTGCGATGTAAGACAATGCAAAGAAGGCCACGGCATCAGACAAGCTTGCGGAAGAGGAAACAAAAAGGTGAGATAAATGTATCAATGTTGTAAAAACCGGACCGGACCGACGGTTGGACCGGGTCCAACCGGTTTAAGCCAAAAAATCGGTCCGCTGTTCGACTAAAATCGGGTCTTTTAAAGAACCGTCGATTTTTTGTCAAAACCGGATTCAACCGGTGAACCGGCCGAACCGGTTCACAATTGAACCGGCCAATTTTGATTATTTTTTCATTGTAAAAAATTTAAAATAAATTATTATGAGAAATTTGGATCATTTAATTCTTTATTTTGTTTTAATCGACCTTATAGTTGTAAAATTAAACCGAACTAACATACTTATGATCAAATCAAACTAAACCAAGAAGTAAATATGGATATTTTACTTATTTGAACCAAACTAAACCAAGTCTATTGAACTCCAATTGAACCCGGTTGAACCACGCTTGAACCCCGGTCCGACCTATACCAAAAAATTTCGGTTCGATCATCGGTCCGGTTTTTAAAACATTGATGTGAACCTGATATTTTAGCAAGACTTTTATTTTGAGAATTGAAATATTTTGTAACTTTTGTCCCTCATGATGTTGGCTTTATTATGTTTTTTGAGTCCCCTCTGTCGTTGATGATTGAGGACAATCCTCTTTCCCCCATCTTTTCAATGATGGATTCTATTGATGTAGTTTATTTTTAAAGTTCCAAGTTATGTTTACATATAATTTATTTTGCACAGACACAAGCACAAACTTGAAATTTTGTATCTTTTAAAAAATTAGGATACATATTGTCTGTAGTAGATCTTCGGTCTTCCTTCACAATATCTCTATTTATGCACGTTTTCATAGTAACTAAGTTCAATCAGCTTATGTAGTATATATCGCTCACTACGTGTTGTGAGTTATAGTTGATCCCACGTTGATGTTGAATACCGATATTCGATGGCGATGAGTCTTTTCGTTTATCTTTGCACTTAAGATTTCACACTTAAAATTATACTTTGTTCCTAGTGTTGAATATCTTTTTCGTAAATCTTTGCACTTAAGATTTCACAACGATTTCGTTTTCAAGCTGAAATATTTTGTGACTTTTGTTCCTCCTGATTTTTTTTTAATGTTTCTTGGTTTTCTCTGTTGTTGATAAATTAAGCAAACAAGCCAATATATCTCAATTCTAGTACTGAAAAAACATAAACAAGAAATGTTAAATAACATATTGCATTGGATTTTTTTTAAACTACGGAAGTAGTATTACCATTTGCTAAGTTATATTCTTGATGCAAAATTTAAGGTTAGCTGACATGTATCAGGCCCCAGTCTAAAAGAGTTCACTTTGGTTTATCGTATCATGCCAAAAAAAATGATACTTTATTTTCAATATATTTTTTGAAGAAGGGACATCATTTTGTATTTCGTCCTGGGCATCAAAATGTTCCGGGCCGGCCCTGACCGTAGATCTGATCCGTGGACCATGTATTGTCCCTCCATTGGAGGGAGGTGTGCAGAATTTTCGGATGGGTCCGATGTGGTACGGGAGGAGGGGCCGGGGACAGTGGGAGGGTGACACGTCGGCGCACGGACGTGGACACGATTAACTCTGGGGACAAAAAAGAATTTCCAAAATATTAATTAGTACACGAGAGGATAAGGACAAAAAAGAATTTCTGATATATTAATTAGTACACGAGAGGATAAGACTGAACTCCCAAAACATTACTAGAGTATAAGCCCGGTGGTGGACAAGGATGTTGGAAATGGACACATCCATAATTAATTATCATGGAGCATTATTAATACATAAATATAAATTAAAGCAATTAATTCCTAATCCCTTGAACATTAAACATGGTTGCTAAAGCTCAACCACCATAAAGAAATATAAATTGAGAAAGAGAAGTGATTAAAGCATGCGTGCATGGTGACCCACGATGCATTATGTGCCACGAGTTTTTGATGCAAACATCACTTTGAAGCTAAGGTCTTTCCTTCAATCTAGAGAGAAATTAAGGAAGTGCGCATCACTCGGAAGGATGCGTGAACGATATTCATCCCTTTTTATATGTATATAATTATTATTGGCACATATATATAATTGCATGAACTGACTGATTCTTCATGTTTACCAACTTGTAACTAGGAAAGCGACGAGAGTCACAATTGTATGTAATTTAGTCTAAAACAGAAATTTGTCAGTGACCAGTTTTCTAGTAGTTTGAGTATAGGTGAAAGTACTAGCTATACATGCATGAAGCAAACACATGATTTACAGAATACCTTTATATGAATTTACGAGCAAAATCAACTTGTACATGACGCTCACCTTGAACTAAAGATGAACATGAAACGTCTGTTCAAGAAATTTTCAATGCCAATTCATAAAAACTATGTTAGTTTATACCATGCTTGCCAAGAGATATAGCATGAGTATCAGAACCGGCTTTGGACCCAACTAATGATAAAAAATTAGCCATATTTATATATATATATATATATATATATATATATATATATATATATATATATATATATATATATATGGACGGATTCAGAAATATATATATAAAAAAAATGGACGGATTCAGAAACTATAACTAGGGTGGACTACCATATATTTGGATGAGCTAAAAGTAGACTAACATATATATATATATATATATATATATATATATATATATATATATATATATATATATATATAACCAACCACCCATTTTATTAAAGAAAGCCGAAAAGGCCGAACCTTTACAAGTATACCATAAGGCGCAAAATGTCGATGCATGTACACGTATACTAACAAAATAAGAGGTAAACTAGAAACAAAACGACTAAGCCTAGGAAAGGAGAGAGGTCCAGAAATCCTCCTGGCCATGCCTACAGAGGGGTCTCCGTTTGTTGCATTGACGAATGGTCTCCCAAATTAGTTGGTCTGCGCTGTACTGATGGCCTTCGTATCTCGCATTGTTCCAGTTTTTTCAGATAACCCACGTGGCGGTCGAAGCGACGATCTGGTGGCCATGGGACGCTGAAGCCCAGGTGGCCATGAGATAATGAAAGTTGTCGCTTCCATGAGACAATCTGCAACGCTGGAAAAGAGCTCTCCAGACCTTGACCGATAGGTCCCCCTGGCTCAGTATATGGTTGACTGTTTCCGATTGACGCTCAGAGCAGCATGTGCACGTAGAGGCGAGGCTGAACCCGATGGTGTTGAGATTGTCGTCAGTGGGGAGGATATTGCGTAGGGCTCTCCAGATGAGGAAAGACCACTTCTTGGGGATGCACGTCTGCCAGAATGAGGCAATGGTAGGGGGCGGGACCGCGTGGCCCAGAATAACGCTTCTAGCAGACTTAACCGAGAATGCGCCGGCACCGTCGGGCGACCATACGAGCTTATCTGCATCCGTTCCGATCCTCAATCCGCTGCGACGAATGTAATCGGTCGCTTCGGACCCAGCCCATGACCTGACTTTGGACCAATTCCAGGTGTTATTTGGAGGGTCCCATAGGTCCTTCATAGTGCTGTTCCTAGGAGCCGTCGGAGTGGGTGGAAGCAAGTAATCGCCGACCGAGTGCTCCAGGAATGGTGATGCTTTTTCGGTGCCCACCTTAAGGTGGATCACTGGTTCGGCGAGGGTTTGCCCGTGAAGGATGCGGCGCCAGGCCGCGGATGATATGCAGTTAGCGATAGCCGTGGACGGGTGGATATGCTTGAAGTATTTGGCCTTCATGAACCTAGACCATAAGTTCGTACTAGTGCGAAGCGTCCACCACAAATATAATGTAAAGTGCAGTGTCCGAACCATCGACAGAATACTGAAAAAAATTACCGTCGCTATACGTCGCTATCCGTTGCCATCCGTCGCTATACGTCGCTATCCGTCGCTATACGTCGCTATACGTATCCGTCGCTAGTCCGCATCCGTCGCTATACGTCGCTATCCGTCGCAGAATACTGAAAAAAAATTAAAAAAATATAATGTGTATTTTTGTTATGCTGTGTGTTTGTATTTACAGTGTGTGTGAAGTGCACTGTTCGAACCATCGACAGTTTTGTAGGAACGAAATCATAAAACAGAATACTCTAGAGGGGGGTGAATAGAGTAGGCAGCGGAATATTTCTAATTAAAAAACTTGTTAGCAGTTAGATCACAGATATAAAAATAATCACAAAGTAAATGACAGAAATTAAAAGTGATCAAAAGGCAAACACAAACACCGAGATTTATACTGGTTTTCCTCTTATGAGGACTAGTCCAGTCGGAAGAACTCTAGCTTCCAGTTGAATCCACTATTGGAAAATACCGCAAGTTTTCATACGAAGTCCTTGCAACTTCTACAGACGCGAGCTTTGATACGAAGAACTCGACCAACTTCAATTGTGAAGAGTTGAATCTTCTATCAAGCCTCTGATTACAATCGCTCTTGAAATTTCTAGACCGTACCGTACTGGCAAATCGACTAGAGGATTGTAACTGGCTTGGGATTTGAAAATGAAAGCTTTTTAGAACTCTTTGGAAGAATGTAAGCTTAAGAAGAGAAGAGATTGAAAGTGAATTGGTGATTTGAAATGATCGAAATGCTTCTCTATTTATAGTTTTTCCAAAGACAGAACTCTGACAGAATTCGGGCAGAATCCGGACAGAACTCTTTGTAACAAACCGCAACTGAAGGATGACCAAGTTCAAAATCAAACGTTCACTAACGTTCTACTTGGCCGAACTCTGGCCGAGTTCTGCTAGGGTTCTGTCAGTTCATTTTTGAGAAAAATCAATTTAGCTTTTTGAAAAGTCCTTCAGAAGCTTTTTTGTAAAAATGATATTTTTTAAAAACATAGGTCATTTATAAAAGAAATAGGTCAGTTTTGAAAAACAATATCGGATAGCCTATTTGCCAGTACGACTCGGTGTATAATGTATTCCTAGACTCAATAAAATAAAAAATTATATTGCTTAACAGGAAATACATTTGGAATGGCAAACGGCTTCAGTCTTGAACATCGTAGATATCCATTGTTGAGCAGTGTCCAAAACGTCGTAGGTAAACATCTGAATTGACTTGTATTTATATCGAGACAGAGTTTGATCAATTATTAAAATCAGGTTTGACCATGACCAATGGGCCAACAATCTCCCCCATTTTGATAATTGACAAACCTTGCCGATATAATATCTAAGTTTGGATCAATTCAAAAATGTATCAAAAGAAATTGTTCATAACCTGTATTCATGAAGATGTTAGATCTATTTCTCCCCCGTTGTCACTTAGCAAAATAATTGCAAAAAGAAAGCTCCCCGCAATAAATGCATAAGTAACACACAGTGAAGAAACACAAAAAAATATATATAAAACATTCATCACAAGCATGGCAGAAACAGTTAAAAAGATATTGTATATACAACACATGCATGTTATTTATCACATGCAGTTTTAATATGAAGCAGAAAGAAAGATAATGCTAGAATAAAACTGAAATAAATAAAGTGCTGAATGATAAACTAAAATGCCAAACTGAGGCATAATAAAAACCATGTCTATGAAAAGTCACATAATAACTAAAAGAGTGCTGATAATAACTAAAATAAGAGTACTGATAAAATCTTGGAATGTCGGAGCATTTCCAAGTAAACATAAGACAAAAGTATCAGTCTCAAAAGTCAAAACAACTCAAAAGTCGTCATCCTCATCATCATCGTCAGCTGCTGCAGCACCAGCATGTCCAGAAGGACCAGCTCCAGAAGTACCAGGAGCACCAGCGTAAAACTCACCCACATAGTCGCGAGGAGTAGCACCAGTAGAACGATACCAATTGTAGGCGTTCCCTGGCTGGAACAGAGAGTGGATCGCCTCATCATCAACACAGTATCCAGAAACAGAAGGGTCGCGAGGTAGAGAGCTAGCAGAGTGACCCGTCTATGCAAATCTCAGATCGACGAAGGAGTTGGCAATAGCCTGGAATCGAGTCACGTCACAGAACTCACGTTCCCTGGAAGTGTCAACATAGAATGACTGCAGATCTGAAAGGTGCTGATAAATACCCTCAAATGTCATAGGGTAGGAATGAGATGGTCTAGGTGCTGTGGGAGTAGGTGCAGGAGGAGCAGGTGCGATAGGTGGAGGAACAGTGGCATTGCTGCGACGAGAGAGTTTGAGGAACTTGGGTTCAGGGTTAACAGCACAATTAGAGAGGTCAATGTCAAATCTCTGAAAGATGCGTGGGATGAGCATCGCATAAGAGAGGTTACGATCTCTTCCGCGACATCTTTCCATCATCTGAAAGATAGTCTTAGGGGCAGAAAAAGGAATTCCCTTAAGAATGTGATAAAGAGCAGAGAGTTCAAGTGCAGTGACATCATCTTTGGAAGTGGATTTTGGAAGTAAAGTGGAATATATGATGCGATGTAATTCGTAGTTAAACAAGTTCAAGTTATTAGCCTTGAACTTTCCAGGACGAGCACGTGCGGGCGCACAATGCTCATGCTTGAAACTAACGAGAGTCGTACCGTCGGAGAAATCAAAATCAGTGATGTCATCGAGCGGGGCACCTTCGTTTGGAATACCAAGGATTTTCGCTAACATTTTGTAGCTTCCCTTCCCGGCAAATTTTCTCGAAATATTTTTTTGATTTAAATAGTGATTTTAGAATCTTACAAATGTTTATTTAGTTAATTATTACGGTAGATGATTTTAGCAATGGTTGAGTTTTGAGGTACCAGACGACTAGGAATCATGGCACGGATAGTGCAGTGACGTGCTTTGACTAGTGTATTAGCCATGGTAGGGAAGACCCAGCCATAAGTGTGTCATAATTAGGAAAACCAGGCCAAGTTACGACTTAACCTCTATAGATGTTTAATTATTTATTAATTAATTTACTGACTTGCAAGAGACCGATTGTACTCAGCTAGTCCGAATTAGACTCGAACCGAGCCTAAGTCATGTAGACCCTTAGTGCGACCAAGACGGCCACACGGATATACTGCAAGTATATGGGCGTTTTATTTTAATGATCAATGACTAATTATAAATATTGGTTAAATAATGTATATTATTGCTATTAAAGTTATATTTATATTTTATATATTTGTTATTCTCGAAATAATATGTTTATTTGAAATGTCATTATTGGTTTGTAGGACCTTTGACTAGAACGGTATATGTATGTATATATAATATGTGTGTTTATTGGATTAGATGAAATATATTTATAAATCATTTGTGTATAAAATTGTTTCGTGTTCTCAATAGTTAAATGATTAGTATTTCATTAGTAAAATATATAAATATACTATTATTATTTAAATAAGTCTATATATATATGTATGTATAAAAAAATATACATGTATTTGTATGTGCATATATATAGATATATATATGTGTATATATAGATAAATAAATTATATATATATATATATATATATATATATATATATATATATATATATATATATATATATATATATATATATATATATATATGTATTTGTATGTGTGTATATAAATATATATAGTAAATGTATACATGTATATGAATATATGTGTGTATTTGTATGTATATATAATATATTATATATACGTGCGTATGTGTGTATATATATACGTATAGAAATATATATACGTGTATGTGTACATATATATATATATATATATATATATATATATATATATATATATATATATATATATATATATATATATATATACATGTTAAAAAAAATAAAAAAAATATATATACATGTTAATTATTAAAGAGATAAAGAAGAATAATAAAAAAGCCCAAAACCCCAGCTCACTTGGCCGGCCTAATTCTCCTAACCGAGCTAAAACTTCATGCCTTAATCCCCAGCCCAGCTAAGCAAAGCCCAGCCAACTGGTAGCTGCCCGACCCCAAAGTCCCCACAACAAGCCCACATCAGTTGCAATTCCCCACAGACTGCTAGAGCCCGATCCTTTCCCCCGATCGGTTCACAACATACTACTGTTCATGTATATATACCAAGAGGAAACCACAAAACCCTAACAAAAACCCATTGCTACCCACGCAGGCCCGCCAGGGACGCCTGCGCGGCCACCCGCCGCCGTGGTAGCCGCCGCGCGTCGCCGGTGATGGCCAACCGCGCACGAAAATAGGGCAGCCTTGGCAGAAGCATCACAGTGAGGTACACCGATTCTAATGCTATTTTCTTCCTGGTCGTTCGATGGTTTTCGAATCCGTAAATTTCTGTAGATAGCTGGGTTAACTCTCTATCAACCCCTTCAATTATAATTGTTGGGTTTTCCCTAGATAAATCATAATAATTCCTGAAAGTTCAGGAAAAACCATATATAACAGGACGTTTATTCAGTCCCGAAAGCCTGATTTGGAAGATGGATTGCGAACCGAGAGATAGGAATTTCAGAAAACCATCTGAAGGAAGTTATAGACAACATAAACTAGATTAAAACCTGTCTTATAGATCCTGATTTTATTGATTATACACGAAGTTATTGTATTTCAAAAATCCAAAAAAAACTTAGTTTTTGTAAATTAAAAATTATAAAAACCCTCGATACGACGTGCGTCCCGCCAAACCGGGCGACGTGGTCGCGAACCGAAGGCATCGAAAGGTGCATAACGGCTTCGTGGTCGTGTGGGCTTTGACGGAATTCAAATTGGTCACGTGTGCGCGACGAATTTGATGCGTATCCGTCGAAATTCACCGTATCGACCTCTGTGCAAGTTTCCCAATTACTTTGTACACGCTCGTCAGATCGAGACGAAACTTGCGCCAAAAGGACCGTATTGTTTTTCTGGTCCTGTATACCAAGTTTGGTCCGATTCTGAGACAGTTGATAGAATCACCGTATCGCGGGCCCCCCGGTCCGACTCAACGGATGATTTTGTGTACGGCCCACCGGAATCCAACTTTGGACATACGGTTGGGTTCGTATCGAAAAATTGGATCCGTAGACATATAGTTTGACGACTTTAGAGACCATTGGCTCTGGCACGATTTTCGGTGCAAAGCGGGTCCAACGGCGGACATCGTTTTTGCCCAAAATTACCGTTTTACCCCTGTGTCCAGAATTGGACTTAAGGATAGGCAATCCTAGCTAATTTGACTATTCTGAGAACATTGATAATATTTATTTCAGCTTTCGGAGACAGTTGTGATGATTTGACTCTATGGCTTGGCAGTTGACTATTTTGTGGGATTCTGCGTGCAACGTCCAGGCAAGATACCTTGCCTTTCTCTACAGTTTACTTACATGCATATTTATACTATTATACAGTTTTACTAGTTGATTATTTATATATGATTTGTATATCATGCCTGCTAGTGTATATATAGCCTTGTTTATAATTAACTTTGCATTTCATATTGGATATACTTATATATAGTTCTTGTTCATAGCTAATTCTGTAGTTCACCTTGGATTGGTTTCCTCGTGTATCATGATTGGGTCGTGTCATGTCATCTCTTATACTTGGACTGAGTCGTATCGTGTCATAGGATAAATAAGTCATATCGGAACTATTGTACCTTAAAATTCTTGAAGCTAACCTGCGAGTCCACATTAGGGGTGAGGATTAGTAGTTAAGCTAACTTACGAGCCCACACCAGGGGCGAGAGTTAGTAAGCTAATCTGTGAGTCCATACCAGGGACGAGGGTTAGTAGTTATCAGTCCACACCTGCGAGTCCACATTAGGGACGAGGGTGATGCTAGCATGCGAGTCCACATCAGGGACGAGGGTTAGTAGTATATGGTTCATACCTGCGAGTTCACACTAGAGACGAGGGTGATGCTAGCCTGCGAGTCCACACTAGGGACGAGGGCTAGTAGTTGTTCAAACCTGCAAGTCTACACTAGGGACGAGGGTTTGAGTATTCGATTGGTTATCCATTGACATCATGATATCGTGTTCTCTTGTTCTTCTCCAGCAGTTCGTTTAGGCGTAGTGGTTTTTCCAGTCGTGTATAGTCGTGTTTTTCATGCTGATTGGTCTTTTCCCAGTTATTTTCTGTATTTTTTTTATTGCATGATAAACTGCTAGACAGACATGTTTTTATGTATCTTGCTATGTCCCCTGAGGACCTGATGATCTCTTCAGGTTAGTTATTACGTGGAGTTAGTTAGCAGCTCGGGATGGCGGATGATTATGACACTTGTGGGGTCCGGATATGATGATATTGCTTGCGGGATTCAGGTATCGCCATCGTATTTATTATCCGCTCGTGCTTTCATACCTTATCATAAGTTATCCTGTTTCTTGATTCAGTTTTAGACTCTTGTTATTTCTTTTAGAGTCTTATCGGGTATTTATGCTAGTGGGCTGCAGACCACGACCCATAGCGTTCATTTATGTTTATTATTCTTATTGTGGATTTAAGATATAGATTGTTTGCTATGATTTGGCAGCTTACCCTAGCCGTGACAGCGTTTACGTATACGAGTCGGGCTGGAGTCCGCTTGATGCGTAGCTGGCTTGCTCACGAGCTCGCGTCCGGAAAGCGGGTGCGGGTCGTGACACGTTTCATCAGTGAATTCGATATCGATCCCTCCGACACGTGTTCTCGCGGTGAAAGTGTCTAACATGAAATTACAATAGAATAATCTAATGGCATTAGTAGCAATGGGAAATTGTAAGGTAACAAAGTGTTATAACCCTAATACCTCAAGTAAGGGCGGTAATCCGGAAAGACAGTCCATTTAATTGGTGAACCGGTACAAATAGTACGCATAATGAAATCGGCATACCATAATAAAGCTTGATCGGAAGTTTTAAAGTAAAACTCGTCCGATGCACCGTCGTCCGATTGGACCGGAAAAATGAGGCAATCCGTATGTGGATCTGAAGACGATGCCTCTTCACTGGCATTGGTTTTCTTCCTCTTGAAGGGATTGAACTTAGGCATTCTTTCCCAAAATTTCTAGAAACCCTAAGTATTGAAAAGTGGAGGAGAGAAGGAATTATACCTTCCAAGAATTGGATATGCTGTTGAGGACGAGATTTTCCGCATGAATCAAAAGTTTCGACGAAAATCTCCACACGGATTGGAAGAACAAGGGTGGAGAAGATCTTGGGTTTGGAGACACGGCTGCTGCTGTTTGAGGATGTTTGGAAGAATGAAGAAGATGGGGGCCTCGGGTTCTGGCTGGTACATATATATACCCAGCCGAACTCTGGTCGAATTCGGACCGAACTCGGGCCGAATTCGCCAAGGGTTGCCTGGCTATATATATATATATATATATATATATATATATATATATATATATATATATATATATATATCAAAAATAGAAATGGGGCCACATCTTTTTCATTAATTCGTTTCAAATGTTTAATTCAAAGTTTAGTAATTTTAAATCTCAAAATAATATAATTAATATTATTTTATAAATTAATATTCTTTACTCAGCATCTGTTTCAGATTAGCTGTAGGAGTACTATCCCAGCTAACGGAGGTTCACCGAAGAACTTTTAAGTACCGCTTCGCTTCGACCGTAGTCGTGGTGACAGACAGACTCTTTTTAGGCTTGTCTCGAAAACAGTTTATGGGTATCGAATAAATTAATTAATAAAACAAAATTAATTAATATTATTGACATCTAAAATGTCTAATTCTCGACGTAAATAATTGAAACGATCTTCCGCTAAAGGTTTTGTGAGTATGTCAGATAATTGATTCTGAGTGTCTATGTATACAAGGTCTATATCTCCATTTTGTTGATGATCTCTAAGAAAGTCATGTCGAATCTCGATATGTTTAGTACGAGAGTGACATACTGGATTCTTAGTCAAATTAATAGAGCTAGTGTTGTCACAGAAAATGGGTATGTGTGTAAAAAGCAATCCATAGTCTTCTAAAGTTTGTTTCATCCACAAAATTTGTGCACAACAACGTCCTGCGACGATATACTCAGCCTCGGTTGTTGATAATGCAACAGAATTTTGATTTTTACTAAACTAAGAGACTAGAGGTTTTTCTAGGAAATGACATGTGTCGCTAGTATTTTTTCTATCTACTTTGCATCCGACAAAATCAGCATCAGAATAACTAATTAGGTCAAATAACGTAGTTTTGGGATACCATAAGCCGACAGAAGAAGTACCTTTAAGGTATCGAAAGATACGCTTAACTGCGCACAGATGTGATTCCTTAGGATTAGCTTAAAAACGTGCACATAAGCAAACACTAAACATAATGTCTGGTCGACTAGCAGTTAAATACAGTAAGCTATCGATCATACCTTGATACTTACGTATGTCGACAGGTTTGCCTTGTTCATCAATATCAAGCTTGGTTGAAGTGCCATTGGAGTGCTAAGTGGCTTTGCTGCTTCCATGTCGAACTTCTTTAATAGATCCTTTGTGTACTTTGCTTGATTTATGAATGTTCCATTGTTGGTTTGTTTGATTTGCAGTCCGAGAAAAAATTTCAGCTCTCCCATCATGCTCATCTCAAACTTATTCTGCATACACTTTGAAAATTCTTGACAAAGAGATTCATCAGTAGATCCAAAGATAATATCATCTACATAGACTTGAATCAAAAGAATATTGCTATTCAAAGATTTTATAAACAAAGTAGTGTCAACCTTTCCCTTTGAAAAACCGTTATCAAGTAGAAAAGAGCTTAGACGATCGTACGAAGCACGAGGGGCTTGTTTCAAACCATATAAAGCTTTCTTCAACTTGAAAATATATTCAGAAAATTTGAAATCAGTAAAACCGGGAGGTTGAGCTACATAAACTTCTTCATTTATAAAACTATTTAAAAATGCACTTTTGACATCCATTTGAAATAACTTAAAATTATGAAAACATACAAATACACATAACATGTGAATAGATTCTAATCTCGCAACAGGGGCATAAGTCTCATCGTAGTCGATACCTTCTTCTTGATTGTATCCTTGAGCTACGAGTCGAGCCTTATTACGAGTCACTAAACCATTCTCGTTCAGTTTATTTCGGAATACCCATCGGGTTCCAACGACCGGACGATCAATGGGCTTGGGAACAGGTTTCAAACTTGATTCTGTTCGAATTGGTTTAATTCCTCTTGCATAGTATCTAACCAAAAATTATTACTACATGCTTCATCAACATTTTTGGGTTCAAACTGCGAGACAAAAGCAACACAAGAAGCTATATCTTTATTAGAGGAACGAGTACTTACACCCTTGGTAATCTCACCAATTACCAAGTCCTTTGGATGATTAGCCAAGAATCTCATCTCTTTTGGTGTAGTCTCAGAATTGCTAGTTCCGACTTCTTTGCTTGGAGGTTCATCTGATGCCTGATGTGATGGTTCTGTATCTTTGTATGAAGGTTTTGCAGTAGATGTACTTGGTGTGATTATGTCTTCATTGTCATCATCGTCTAAGTGTTGATTTAGTTCATCAAACTTGACGTTGATAGATTCTTCGATGATCATGGTTCTTTTGTTGAAGACTCTGTATCCTTTGCTCTTTGCTGCATAACCTAAAAATATACCTTCATCGTCCTTTTCATCAAATTTACTCAAATTATCTTTAGTATTAAGAATAAAATATTTATAACCAAAGATTTTGAAATAGGAAACATTTGGTGTTCTATCAAACCATAATTCATAGGGAGTCTTCTTCGATATAGGTCGAATTAGAACCCTATTGAGAATATAGCATGCTGTATTTACAGCTTCAGCCCATAAGTATCTAGGTAGACTAAACTGGTTTAACATAACTCTAGCCATTTCAGATAGAGTTCTGTTCTTACGTTTCACAACTCCATTTTGTTGCGGAGTCCTAGGACAAGAGAATTCATGCAGATAACCATATGTGTCACAAAATTGCTTGAATTCTGTATTCTCAAATTCGCCGCCATGATCACTACGAATGCGAGTAATCATGAACCCTTTTTCATTCTGTACTTTCTTGTAAAAGGTGACGAATTCTGATAATGCATCGTTCTTGCGTGCAAGAAAATAAATCCATGTATATCTAGAGAAATCATCTAAAATGACAAATGCATATAACTTACCACCTAGACTAGCAATTCTGCTGGGTCCAAATAAGTCCATATGCAATAATTGTAAAGGTCTAGTGGTACTTACAGCGTTCTTGGACTTGAATACGGATTTGGTAGCTTTGTTCTTTTCACATTCACTACATACCGTATCCTTCTTGAAAGAAATATCCGGTAAGCCGCGTACCAACTTCTTCGTAGATAATCTTGAAATTGTTTCTATGTTTGCATAACCGAGTCTCATATGCCATAGTTGACTCTCAACGCTTTTGGCCATCAAACATCTACCTGCTGTGTTAGCATCTTCCAACAAATAGAATATATATATATTGTCTTCCCTAATACCTTCAAATATAGTACTACCAGTTGAGCTATCAATTATAGTACATTTATCTTTTACAAAGTTAATACCATAACCGTGATCAGCTAAGTGGCTTATGCTAAGCAGATTATGTTTTAACTCGGTAACAAGACAAACATCTTTAATCACTGGATAGGGAGCCTTACCAATGTCACCGATACCGATTATGTACCCTCTTAGATTGTTACCGAAGGAGACGTATCCTTCTTTATTTCTCTTCGACAGTGTTACGAATAATGAAGCGTCACCGGTCATGTGCCGTGAGCAACCGCTGTCGAGGATCCATTTGCTCCTAGCATGTGAAGGGTGTCCCACCTACAAAACAATTTGCAGATGAAACGTTTGGTACCTATTTCTTGTAGGGTCCTGACTGGTTAGTTTTCGGTATCCATGCATAAACATTTAAATCTACTAACTTTCTGATTCTACATACAGAGGATATATGACCAATGAGGCCACAATAATGATATTTAGCATGTTGAGTGTTGAAAGTAGTGTGAGGTGCATGATTGGTAGGTTTTGGCTTTCTAGTATAGAAGAATGCATGCCTATTAGGCTTCTTGGGCATAGTCTTGGTATGGTTTGGTCTGACAGTGTTGGGCGTGTTCCGATGATTCGGTAATTGATACGTGTTAGAATAGGAAGCAGCAACTTCAGGCCGTTTTTCTAAACTAATTTCTAACTTTTTGGAAGTGTCATACAATCTAGTATAGTCAGATGTAAGTGATTCTAATCTGACCTGTGCACACTAGAGACTCTTTCTCTCCTTAGATAGGTCTTCCTTTAACTGGATAATAGTTTGGTCTTTTTCTTCGGATAGCTTAATAGTCTCGTGTAACAACAATTTAATAGAAGAAAGCTCACCAGACTCATTTGAAGAGTCATTATCTCTAACATGATCTAGTAGGTCGGTAAGTCTTCCTATTTTACCTTTGTACTCTTTGAGTACCTTCTTAGAGGTTTCATATTTGCTACACAGTTTCCTGTAATCATCTAACAGTTCACTGAAAGCCTCTCCTAGTTGCTCAAAGGTGAAATCATCATACGAATCAAATAGAGGATTAGTAATTACCTGATCACAAGCCATCAAGCATACATTTGCAGCGTCATCTGATTGTTCATCTTCTGAGTCGCTGGCTTCACTTTTATGCCATATGCTTGTGTTGGTGTACTTCCTTGATGTAGATTTCTTCAGGTAGCCTTTGTCATATTTGCTGCTTTTCTTTGATGATGATGCTGAGGGACAATCTTTCTTCATATGTCCTTTCTTTTTGCATCTGTAGCAAATAGGATCTTCCTTATTGTTGTTGTTGTTGTTGTCTTTGCTGTCCTTTGTTCTCCTGTTAAATCTCATGAACTTTTTGAATTTCCTTACCAGAAGAGCTTGATCTTCAGAGTCGGAGTCGCTGTTGTCAGAATCATATTCGATGGTTCTTCTATGTTGAGCTTTGAGAGCGATCGTCTTCTCTGACTTCTTCTTTGGTGTAGCATCTTCAAAGTCTTGAAGTTCTAACTCGTGAGTGAGTAGCTTACCCATGAGTGTTTCTAGAGACATTGTTGAGAGGTCGTTCCCTTAAATGATTGCTGTAGCCTTTGGAATCCAGTTCTTTGTAAGGGCTCGTAGAAGTTTGCGAATCTTCTCATGGTTACTGTAATCCTTGCCTAGTGAAGACAGAGGATTTACAATATCCAAGAATCTTGTAAACATCTGAGTGACTGATTCGCTTGGCTTCATTTTGAACGCCTCGTACTCCTGAGTAAGTCTGCTCATCTTTGACTCCTTGACTTGTGTTTCATGGGTTACTTCGAGAAGTTTCCACACTTTGTTTGATGTTGTGCAAGTAGACACCCTGTTGAATTCAGTTCTGTCTAAAGCACAAAATAAAGCGTTAATAGCACGTACATCAAGACTGGCCTTTTTTTTTCCTCTGTATATTTGTTATGGGGTTTTTCTACTAAAACACCATCAACATTAATACGAGGTGGCTTTTTATAGCCATCAATAACTACAGACCATAAGTCAAAATTAAGAGATTTCAGAAAGAAACTCATACGTGTTTTCCAATAAGTGTAGTTTGTGCCATCAAACAGTGGTAGTCTGTTTGTGGCTTGGCCTTCGCTTGTGAATTTTACAGTTGCCATGTGTAATGCTGTAATCAATATAACAATTAAATATAACTGCAATTTTACCTTGCTTTACCTGTATAACCCGCTTTCGATATATCTCTAGATGGAGAACCTGCTCTGATACCAATTGTAGGAACGAAATCGTAAAGCAGAATACACTAGAGGGGGGTGAATATAGTAGGCAGCGGAATATTTCTAATTAAAAAACTTGTTAGCGTTAGATCACAGATATAAAAATAATCACAAAGTAAATGACAGAAATTAAAAGTGATCAGAAGGCAAACGCAAACACCGAGATTTATACTGGTTTCCCTCTTGTGAGGACTAGTCCAGTCGGAAGAACTCTAGCTTCCAGTTGAATCCACTAATGGAAAATCCTGCAAGTTTCCATACGAAGTCCTTGCAACTTCTACAGATGCGAGCTTTGATACGAAAAACTCGACCAACTTCAATTGTGAAGAGTTGAATTTTCTATCAAGCCTCTGATTACAATCGCTCTTAAAACTTCTTGACCGTACCGCACTAGCAAATCGACTAGAGGATTGTAACTGGCTTGGGATTTGAAAATAAAAGCTTTTTAGAACTCTTTGGAAGAATGTAAGCTTAAGAAGAGAAGAGATTGAAAGTGAATTGGTGATTTGAAATGATCGAAATGCTTCTCTATTTATAGTTTTTCCAAAGACAGAACTCTGACAGAATTCGGGCAGAATTCGGACAGAACTCTTTATAACAAACCACAACTAAAGGATGACCAAGTTCAAAATCAAACGTTCACTAACATTCTACTTGGCCGAACTCTGGCCGAACTCTGGCCGAGTTCTGCTAGGGTTCTGCCAGTTCATTTTTGAGAAAAATCAATTTGGCTTTTTGAAAAGTCCTTCAGAAGCTTTTTTGTAAAAATGATGTTTTTCAAAAACATAGGTCATTTGTAAAAGAAATAGTTCAGTTTTGAAAAACAATATCGGATAGCCTATTTGCCAGTATGACTCGGTGTACAATATATTCCTAGACTCAATAAAATGAATAATTACATTGCTTAACAGGAAATACATTTGGAATGGCAAACGGCTTCAGTCTTGAACATCGTAGATATCCATTGTTGAGCAGCGTCCAAAACGTCGTAGGTAAACATCTGAATTTGCATTTATATCGAGACAGAGTTTGATCAATTACTAAAATCAGGTTTGACCATGACCAATGGGCCAACAAGTTTTGCTTACTGTTCTATATTTTATCTTGGATAGAAAGAGCAACAGTTCAGGGTGCACTTCTCAGAGCTTCCTCTTCACGTCCTTCACCTTCTCGGGATCCTGTACGACGTCCCGAGAGAGAGAAGGATGTAAAAATGAAGCTCTCAGAAGTACACCCTGAATAGTTGCTCTTTCTGTCCAAGATAAAATATACAACAGTAATTAAAACTATCGATGGTTCCGAACACTGTATTTCACATACACTGTAAACACAGACACACATCATTACAAAAATACACATTATATTTTTTTAAAATTTGGGCAGCACCTCCTTTGTATATCAGATGATCGCTTATAACCCAGTGTAGGTATATTTGTTATCACCGTCGCAGATATCATCATAATTAACAGTCTCCCATCATAACAGTCTACAACTAATAGATGAATAATAGTCTCCCATCATAACAGTCTACAACTAAATATCATACATGTACTCAATGAAAATACCAACAAATTAAATATCACAAACATACATGTCCAACAAACATACATGTCCAACAGAGTCAAATAATAATGAAAATCAGTGTACAGAACGGTCAATGGGCCCATAGGGCCAATAAATACAAAGATGATAAAAAAATCTACTGGATCACTGAGGACCCCTGCCGCGCATCTGGGATAGCATGTACTCATACTGCTCCTGTGTGAGCTGTACCGTAAGGGATGTAGGAGGCAGTACAATGTCTGGAGTCGACGCCGTCGATGGACCGGGAGGACATATCTGCTCCAGCTTTCGCAGTCACTCACCATGCGTAGCAAGGGTACTCACCATCCTCTGAGTACTCTCCTCAATCGAAGCCGATGCCTGAGTGAGTGAGGCAGACATGGTCCTCTACGATCCCTCCAGCTCGACCTGTCTACGCTCTGTGAGCTGCGTAGACTCGGTAAGCGTGGGCAAGCTAGCAGCTGTAGCCTGCTGCGGACTCATCAGCTCCTGTATACTGTGCTTGACCGCATCAAATCGTCCGGTGATCATCGGAGGGTCGGATCGTCGCTTAGCGGTAAGGTGATCAGAAATCTGCTGCTGCAACTCGCGATGCAGTTCGTCTATCTGACGACGAATATCCTGAGCTCGTGACGACGCCTGCGAAGCCGGAGATTGTGCACTGACAGAGGGGGCCAGAGATGACTCCAAAGCCAAATACGTGCCGTAGGATCCCGTACCAAAGTACGTACCCTTCTGAAGATCACCAACGGCAGTCATCCAGAGGTCGTCCGGCGATGGAGCTGTAGGCGGCTGGGAGGAAGTACCAGCCCCTGCCTCTGCTGGCGCATTAGCAGCAGCAGCCGCCTCCTCTTGTAGCCAAATAAACTTGGCCTAGAACAATGTTTGCTAACGTGTAAGTGTTTGCTAAAGTCTATATTGATATCTATTTTCCTTTTTTTCTAAATAATAGTAAATTAATATAAAGAATAGAACGTACATATGCCTGCATCGCCCTCTCGTCAATGAACTCTCCAGCCCTCCGATGGGTGACCAGGAAGACGGTCACCATATTCGGGTCCTCACCCTTTTTTACCTGTTAAAATATATTATCTATTATTAGTATTAAACATTCTATCCAACTATATATAAAATGATGTCCGTCATAGGAAACGTACCAGACAACAAAAATGCTCCGTCATCGGAATGGAGCCACCACACCACTTACTGGCGCTCGACCGTGCCACCTTGGCCTTGTCAGACTGCTCCTGGTAACCTGGCCTCGGCAAATCTATCCTTCATCGAAGTCCACTGCTCTGGCGTGATCCAACCATGGATCGGCTTTCCGGAGCGATCACGAGACTTCTGGTCGTGGATCGCATCACGGATGAGCTTGCCTGCGACGGCAGAAAATTGGGCCTCGATCTTCGCCGCCCAGTGTGGTGGATAGAAATAGGTCCTCTACAAGATGTAAAATAAAAAAGTTATATAATATACACAAATGATTATTAAAATTTAAAAATAAACAAATTTTTTACCTTGAAGTGGGCCAACCAAAATGCCTTCCTATCTGCGGGAGCATCTGAGTAGTTAATCTAAGGCCCACCATAGTTCTGCCTCAGAAATAACCCCAGCTGTCTCTGTACTGCAGGAGGGCAATATCTATACAATAATAAATTTCATGAATATATATGTACATATAATCATTTGAGAAATATATATTAACTAATTAACTTACTTCGTAGGTCCGTCCATCTAAATCTCCATACGCGTCTTGTCCGGGGGAGCGCATGGAGGGTCGCTCTCACCTCCTGGCTGGGCAGGATCAGTCTGATCGCCGTCCTCCATATGCTCGACGTCGGCTCTCCCCATGGAGCCGTCGGCAGGAGGAATATTGGACGCGGGAGGAATGCTGGATGCGGGATCAGGAATGCTGGACGACGAGGGAGGAGTCGCCAACCTGCTGGAACTGCCCTGTCCCGGTAATGAACCGGGAACAGAATGGTACACTGGCGTACTCGGAGATGAGGATGAGGGTACAGAATCTGCATCCCCAGCCCGAGGTAGACGGGACTGCCTAACATAATATCCTCCGCGTCGTCCGGGTCTAGTCATGCCTGATAATAAAATATGACAATAAAACAAATATACATATTTAAATGATAGACATCACAGATTTTTCAAAAATCTCATAGTCACAGATAAAAGTGTCACTAAAGTGTAACAGATTTATATGATAAAAGTGTCACTAAAGTGTCAAATATGATGATAAAACAAACGTATATATTTAATCCTCTTCTGAAAATTCATCTAGTTCGTTTAGCTCATCTTCTTTTTCTTCTTCCTCCTCTACATCTTCATTTTCATCTGCATCTTCCTTTTCAGATAATTCTACTTCTTCTACACAATTAGATGTGTAATGAGGAACTTCCGTCGTGTCCACTTCTATAATATTTGTTACAAGAGGTAGTTTATCCTCCTGATAAGCTATATCGTCAACCTCAAAGGTATTTCTAGCTTTGGTCTTGCATACTGCCCACCAGTCCGACCTTGTTGTTCTCTGTTTAGGATAACTTATGAAGTACACGAGCTGAGCCTAACTTGAAAGGACAAATGGTTCATAGGCTTGATATCGACGCCGATAGTTTATATCCACAAGACCGTGCTTGTCTACTTTCCATCCTTGACCTTCAATCGGATCGAACCAATCACACATGAATAACACAATCTTAGCAGGCTCTATTCCATAACTATATGTCAGCTCCACAATCTTCCGTAGGATGCCATAGAAATCGTTGCCCGCATCAACATCTTTATAGTTCGAAGATCTGATACACAAACAACTATTTTTGGTGGAATCGAGATCCACAAAGTTGTCTCTGATCGGACAATTTGTTGACTTGAATCTAAACCCATTAACACAGTAGTTTGGCCATATTTTTGTAGCATAAATTGGTCCCTTGGCTAGCGTTCTAATAGACTCATTCTCAAGTCTTACGTATGGACGATCGACCTAAATACCACAAAAAAATAAATTAAGCTCATTCTCAAGTGCATATACAGAAAGGTAACATATGCACTCAACCATGATGGAAAATAACGCCTCATTTCTTGTTCTAGTTCTTCTTCTATTATGTGTGGCCTACCTGACCTCACATCATCATTAAATATACTGAAAACAACATCGTTCAATTAATTTAATAGTATAATAATCAACACTATTAAAATAATATAGACGTATTAATTACTTATCCCTCCAGCTTCTCTACTTCATCATCGTCGCAGTTGAGTAATACATACACCTGAGCAGCCCTTAGCTCATCATCGTTCAGATATCTCTTCTTCATTTTACCCAATAGCTTTCCTGGGGCATTGAATACCTTCAGTATTGTATCATTACATTCATGATCTTCGTCGTCGTTTCTGGAAGCTCTCGTTCTATTAGTTGCAATATGAGGCTTGAAATACATCGAACTAAAGTTTGTGATCTCCTCGAGAACATAGGCTTCACAAATAGAACCCTCGACCCGTGCCTTATTTTTTACCTTTCTTTTTAGGTGATTCAAATGTCGCTCGAACGGGTACATCCATAGATATTCGACGGGTCCACCAACACGTGCCTCATAGGATAGATGAATCGGCAAATGCTCCATAGAATCAAAGAATCTAGAAGGAAACACCCTCTCTATCTTGCACAGTGTTACCGCAATGTCCTTCTCTTACTTTTCTAGACGATCAACGAGCAATTTCTTAGAACAAAGATCCCTGAAGAATATGCTAAGCTCCGTCAATGGATCCCAAACTGCCTGCGGTAAGAATTCCTGAAATGCAATTGGAATTAACCTCTCCATGAATACGTGACAATCGTGGCTCTTCATACCCGTCAATTTGTTTTTCTTCGGATCGACACATGTTCTCAGATTTGACACATATCCGTCTGGAAATTTTAGGCCCTGGATCCACCGACAAAGTCTCACTTTATCCTCCTTGTCCAGTGAGAAAATTGACTTCGACAGGAACTGTTTTCCATTCTCCTCTATCAAATGCAACGCAGGGCGTTTGCATATTTCTTCTATGTCCAACCTGGCCTTGGGATTATCTTTCGTTTTTCCCTTTACGTCCATCACAGTATTAATTATGTTATCAAACACATTCTTCTCAATATGCATAACATCAAGATTATGTCTGATCAGATTGGTACTCCAATATGGCAGATCCCAGAATATGCTCCTCTTTGTCCAGTTATGATCTCTACCAAATCCATCGCACTTGTACCCAGTTGTAGGATCTTCGATAGTACTTGGAAAATCTCTAACCTCCGTCCATATCGTGGCTCCGTACCACCTTGGCGGTGGATCACCCTTCTCTACAACGTCGGCACGGAATGCATTCCTGTTCCTTCTGAACAGATGATATTTTGGCAGAAATTGCATGACAATCAAAGAAGCACGGTTTTCCTCCGTGTTTCAAACGGAAAGTCTTAGTACGGTCCATGTAATACGGACATAAGAGACGGCCATGAGTGCTCCATTCAGATAACATTCCATAGGCCGAAAAATCGTTGATGGTCCACATAAGGGTTGCCTTCATTTGAAAATTCTGCTTCATGGAAACATCGTACGTGTTAGCACCTACTTTCCATAACTGATTCAACTCATCTATCAAAGGCTATAAGTACACATCAATGTTCCTCTTAGGATTGTTCGGACCAGGAATTATAACGGTTAGAAACATGTACTGAGTCTTCATGCACATCCAAGACAGTAGGTTATACGGAGTGACAATCACAGGCTAGCACGAATACTGGGATCCCGAAAGACCAAAAGGAGTAAAACCGTCAGAAGATAGCCCCAACCTGATATTACACGGATCTGAAGCAAAATCAGGATACACTCGATCAAAGTGCTTCCACGCTTCTCCATTGGATGGGTAATCCAACACTCCTTCAATCTGTTCTCGCATGTGCTAACTCATATTTTCGGCCGTCTCTTTCACCATAAATAATCTTTACAACCGCGGCGTTAAAGGCAAGTAGTGCATTGAATCGGTCGGTCTTCTTGCACCGGTAGACCTTCCTGTACTAGTGGTCTTATAGCGATCTGTACCATAAAATCTGTACACATCTGCGTCCTTGTCGTCTTTGTAGTACAGCATGCACCCATTGCGACAAGAATCGATTTTTTCGTATCCCATCCAGAGTGATCTCACCATCCTCTTAGACCGATAGAAGTCTTTAGGTAACTTAGCACCCGCCGACAAGATCTCTATAATCAACTCCAACACTCGGTTGTAGCATTCTTACGACATGTTAAAATCTGACTTAATGCTCAACAGTCTTGTAACCACCTCCAACGGTGAATGATCCTCACAACCAGGATACAATGGAGTCCTTGCATTCTCCAGCAACTCCATAAAATTTGCAGCATCGACATTCGGTGCCTCCTCAGCTGTATCATGAACGAAACTAGGCTCCGCAGCGTCGAAAACCATGTTCACGTACCCATCGTCGTATGCATGATTATCTGAAACAAAATTAGGTCCCGCATGCATATACAGCTCAACATAAGGCTCTGGCTCTGATGCTAAAGACACAAGTTCTCCGTGTGCGGTCCACTGATAGTAATTAGGCGTGAAACCCCTCGAGTACAAATGATATGTCACTTCCACTTCTGGATAATATTTCATGTTATGACATTTCACACACGGACACTTAATTTTGGTGCCATCCATATACTGAGGGAACGCCTTAGTAAACTGCAGGAACTGCTCTACTCTCGCTATGTATTCATCCGGTACACCACACATATTATCAGGACGACGATTGTACATTCATGAATGATTTCTCAAGTAGTAATTCATATCCATTTTGATATAATTCTGCAATGATGGACACACATTATCCAATAGGCACAAATTTGTATATTATGTCTTATTATGGGACACACATTTGTAGCGGACAGTTACTAATAACCATGCTATATCGCACATAAGTTCATGTGCATCCAACGTGTACACATACGCTAACGATTCTTACTGATGCCAATCTCATTCAGACACACTAGATTCGTTTCGATATCGCCAGGGTCAAGTTGAAAATTGTCTTAATTAACATCAATTTTCAAGACTTGAATATAATGTCACCTACAACCGATATCTCATTCAGACACACTAGATTCGTTTCGATATTGCCAGACCATATATATATAATGTCACTTACAACCGATATCTAAGACCCCATGACAAAGTCAAAGACATTATTGACAAGACTTCAATATAATATCAACCAATATCCTAAGATACTACTTAGAATCCTAGGATACTATCTTAACTCTAACATATTAACTAGCTAACTTAGGATACTAAACATATCCTCTAACATCTTATGTATCCTAGATATCCTAACATCTATCTCTAACACATATATATAGGAACTAGCCGCTGCCGCTGCCTATTGCAGCTGCTACTGCTGCAATTGCTGCCTAGCCGCTGCCGCAGGTGCACCCTGCATGCTGCTACACTGCTGCCATGTACTGCAGCTGCCACTGCAGCTACTTGTAGCTGCTGCTCCATCCTGCAGCCATTATGCTATGATCCCCCCTTCTATCACACATACTAACACCCTCACATCCCATATCTAAATTCCCCCTACATCACATACACTCACAAGCACTCAAACACATATACTCCTCTCTACAACACATAACACACTTAACTCTCTCACTTCTCACTCACAAAACACACATACAAACTAACACCACTCTCAAGCACACTCACAAGTGCACTACCACCTCAAGGCACTACCAACACACACACCAATATATATATATATATATATATATATATATATATATATATATATATATATATATATATATATATATATATATATCAATAACCCCCAAATCAGTCCACATATATAATATATACCAAAATTCATGTATCCACCTACAAAAGTGACTTGTAGGCCAAAAATACATAGATACTAACACATGTATTCAAATAAAAACCACTTAGGACATCCTAACCATGGCTAATCTATTCTCTAACATATACAAATCTGAAATTAGAAGACAAAATAGCCAATTGGGCATAAACCCATCCTAGCCACTCTCGGAATTTCTCCATGGGTGATATCAAACCCATCCTAACTTCCTAATGAGGACTCAAAAGAGCCTCAAAATTGAACCTATGGATTCAAAACACACACAATAGCTGTGTGTGCGTGTCCGTGTGTGACTGTGTGTGTGTGTGTGTCCGTATGTTCGTGTGTGTGTGTGTCTCTGTGTGTGTGTGTATGTGTGTGTGTGTGTGTGGAAGAGAAGGAGGAGGAGGAGGAGTGTTAGGGTTTACCGGAGAGAAGGAGGAGCAGCTCGGATTGGGGGAGGAGGAGCTCGAGGAGGAGGAGCTCGACGGGGGAAGGGGAGGGGGGTTGGGTCACCGGGGGAGGAGGGAGTCGCCGGGGGGGGGGGGGGGGGGGAGGGAGTCGTTGGAGGGGGGAGGGAGTCGCCGAGAGCTCGAGGGAAAATGAAAAATACGAAATTTTCGAGTGAGGGGGAAAAAGGAAACAGAACTGTGCCCTAAGTAAAAAAATTAGCGACGTTAACAGTTGACGTCGCTAAATGTCGCAACCTTTTAATATATGATGACATATTTTAATAATATGTCGCTGAACGTCGCTATTCAGCGACGATTTGCGATGTCAATAGAAGGGAGTTTCTATATTACATATTTAGCGACGATATTTTGTTCCATCGCTAAACGGCGTTAATATAGCATATTTTAGTAGTGGATGGAGAGTGAGTTTTTGTCTTCGCCCGTTGACGCAAGCGTGGAAGAAGCTGGAGTTGTTGTCCCCCTCGCTGTCCCATTTGATTCTAGCTTTCTGCTTTCAAAAATCGGTCTCAATCTTCAGCCTGAATTTGAGGATGGCTGTGGTGAGGTGCAACGCCTTTCTGGTATCCGGCGAACAGTTGGCCATGTTTTTCGCTTCAACACGAGTCACGTCGTCTTCCGCCTCATGAATGGCTTGGAAGATATCGCCATAAGCTTGCTTGCTCCAAGCTGTCAAAGCTTTTCTCGTGGCCTGGAGCTTTATGGCCACGCGATTAAGGGGTTCTATGGAGTTTGTGCTATTCCACGCTTTCGTGACGACTCCTAAGAACTGGGGGTGCTCGCTCCAGAAGTCTAGGAAGCGGAAGCTCTTTCTGGAATGGTTGGAAGTGCTGATGAGGCCAACCAGCAGGGGGCATGGTCGGATTCGGTGGCGTTAAGGTGAGAAAGCTTGGAGGTTGTCCCTATGTCAAGCCAGTGGGCATTCGTTAATGCCCTATCAAGGCGGAAGAATTGCTGACGGTCGCCTTCCTGCTTGTTGCACCAGGTGAATGCGTTACCGGTGAACGGGAAGGAGGTTAGTTCGAGTTGAATATAATGTTATTGAAGTCTTGCATTACGGAGAAAGGGGGAGGGCGGCCTCCAATCTTCTCGTCTCTGCAAGTGATTGCGTTGAAGTCGCCGATGCAAAGCCATGGGAGGTTGCGGTTGTGGTGGTAGGTGTCCAGGAGATCGTTCCATAGGTGTCTGCGTTCTGCAATATCACAACTGCCATGGACCGCAGAAAGGATGGAGCATTTGGGGAATAAAGGATGTTCCATCCAGCAGGACAGGGCTTGACTAGAGTCTTAGATGACCCAGACTTTGACGGCTTTGGAGCAGAGAATCCATATGTCGTGTCTGTCGGTAATGGCTGATTGAAAGCCTAACTGCAGTTGAATGGATTTGAGTCTCTTGTAAGAGATTTTGGGTTCGATGATGATCAAGATGTCGATCTTGTGGGTTTTCTTAAGGCTGATGATTCTCCTCATCGTATGTTTGTTCGCCAGGCCACGGACATTCCAGGAGAGAATGTTCAGCATTAATGGGGCTTTGGGAGGGGTTGGTTGGACCGCTTCGTAGTGAACCTGGTGTGCATAGATGGGGATTTGACGATCCCTTTTTTGTCTGCTTTCTTGTTGGTGATGGATGGTTCCCCCATCATCTTAGGGGATGTGCTGAGGGAAGACCCCTCTGGGCATCTATGGGGTGCGACCGTTTCTCCTACTGAATCGAGGTCGGGCTGCTCCGGGGGGATGAGGAGGGAGTCGTCGGAGATGCCAATCTGGTCCCCTTTCATTTGGAGAAGGAATCCAGCGGCGAGGACCTGGAGACCTCTACAGGCCTGGTCTGGCCCTAGGATGGCTAGAGCATCAACGGTGGAGTTGCCGGGCGGGGTATGCTCGGCGACTTTCGGAGGTGCGAGGAAGGACTCTTCCGATTCCTCAGGGGGCGGGGCGCTAAGGTCCTTAGAGTTTGTTCCTGGTGCCTGGTCGAAGTCAGCATGACAGACCGGATATTGGGGAGAGTCAATGGCTTCAGACGCGAGGGCGCAGAATTGATTGGAAAGGGAAAGGTTAGGTGGGTGGTTGGGAATCACGGCTTTATCGGCTGAGCTGCCGGATTTGCCTGAACTGGAGTTGAATCTGGTGTGGGAGTTCGAAAGAGGAAGCATGGGTGATTAGGGAAATTTGTGATGCTGGTTTCCTTTGGAATTGGGTTCTGACCTCTCTGGTTTCTTCCTTAGCTCGGAAAGGAGACGGAGGCAGTACCTCGATAGATGACCGCGTAAATGGCAGTGGGTGCAGAAGATAATGTGGTTATCGTAGATAATTTGCTGAGTGTGTGTTTGGTCACCAAGTTCAATGAGGATATGGTTGGGGGGTCTGATGTGAGGTCAAGTTCTACGCATATCTTGGCATAGTGAGCTTTTGTCAGGTTGCTGGTTTCGTCGGCGGTGGCCACATAAGTCCCGAAGGAGTTGGCTATACGCTTGAGGGCCGCCGGAACGAAGCAAATGAGGGGAAGGTTGGGTAGGGTCACCCAGGCAGCAACCGTCGCTGAGTCTTCCTTGGTGTTAAAGTACGGTGACCACTTGATTATCTTCATCTGGTGGGAGTCTACCCTCCCGGTGCCTTTGGACCACACCGTCCTGTGGTCCAGATCGGAGGATAGGTGTAGTAGAATATGCCCCGGGTCGAGAGGCGCTACCCTGTATTCTGCCGATAGCCCCCAACTAGCTATAACCTCTGCTACCCTGGCGAGCTTGGGGCAGCCTGCTGAGAATTTGAGGACGAAGGAGTAGGGGAATGAGGTGGCCAGGGACGAGAGTTTCTGGTCGGTGAACGACACTGTCGGCATGGATGATGCTTGCGGATACTCGACATCGGAAAGATGGACGTCCGGGAAGAGAAGTCCCGGCTTGGGAGCCCTGTCAGGACGAAGGATGTCAACAAAGGAAGTGGTTGGACGATGAGATGTGTCAGGACCTGGGAGGGCCGACAGTGTGGTCGCACCAGAAGACACAGAGCTTGGGAGAGTGAGGCTAGCGCCCTGGGGGCGGGGTGGGGGGGCTGATCCCTGAGGATCCCTGGGTGCATGCTTGCTAGAACCTGAGAGGGGTCAAGAGGGGGCGGTGGTTGGGTTACGCCAATAATGGGGTAAGCACCCAGCAGTCCCGTTGCATCAGAGAGCAACATCATATCTACCGGCAGAGGTGGTGGAGGTGAGGGGTACAAAAAGGGTTAGATTGGAAAGCACACCCCTGGCACAAACTGAAGGTGGGAGTGGGCTGCGTCCAATGCATCCACTACAGGAGGCGCAAAAGGCGGAAGAAAAGGAATGGGTGGGTTGCGCCCCCACCCGGCGCAACCGAAGGGAGGGTCGTGAGGTTCGCGGTCAACGTAGCCACACTAGAATGTGCGGAAGGTGAAGAGGGTGGGAGAGGAAGGGAACTGAAGAGGTGGGTAGCGCCCACACTCGGAGCTATCGGAACAGTGGGGGGGGTGCTGATGGGTAGCGCCCGCTGGTGGGGCAAAGGGGGAGGCCCCTCCATGGAGCACGGAGGCCAGCTGGGGGGTGCCCTCGCCAGCGTCGGAAGAGGCGCCCAACAGGGCTGAAGCACCGCACCACAAGGTGCGCTGCTACCACACCGTGCCACGTGGCCAGATGGCGCACAAGGGTGGACTGCGCCCATAAGGGCAGAAGCTCTCGTACCAATAAGTGTGCGGCCACCATACGGTGCCATGTGGCCCAAAGGAAGGACTGCGGCCGAGTCACGCGCTGAGGCCAGCCACAGGCCTACGTGGTCAAGGGAATTGACTGCGCCCGAGTGCTGCTTGTGATAGAATGCGCCCGAGTGCTGCAGGGGTTTGACTACGCCCGAAGGGAGGACCGTGCCTGAGTCGCACGCTGAGGCCAGTAGCAGTCCCACGTGGCCGGGGGAAGGACTGCACCCAAGTGCTGCTGGGGTTGGACTGCGCCCGAGTGCTGCTGGGGTTGGACTGCGCCCGAATGCCGCTCGACTCCCAAGGAGGGCGTGGGGACCAAGGGCACATGGCCTCCAGCTGTCGAGTCCCCGACAGAAGTATTTATCGAGCAGAACGAGGGTGGCAATCAACCCTCTAGTTGGAGGAAGAGCTCTCCAAACCAAGGAAGTGGAGAGCACCGCAACCAACCTGCGGCTAAAGGAGCAGCTTTCAACCCAACCAGAATGGGCAACACCCGCTCTAGCGGGAGGAGGAGCTCTCCCAAAGACCAATAAAGATGATCGGGGCATCGCAATTCCGATCTGCGGCTCTTCCAGCAAAACGGAGACGAGGCTCGAGCATCCCGATCTTTGGATGCAACAGGCACCTTCCGCCTGCCTCAGAAGCCCTTGACTCCGACTTTTGGATGTAACAGTCACCTTCAAGTGCATCAATGAAGACCATGCGTCGCATCTTCACCCTCGGGAGCATCTCATCAACAGAATGTGCTCGAGTAAACAGGTTTATTTTGGGAGGACGTGAGAGAACGTGAAGCAAACCGTCTCCATGTCACTATTTATAGGCCGGACAAATCAAACCCATGCGCCAAGTGGCTGGCTCTCCGAATTTCGTGCAATAAATTTGCATTAATGGTGATGAACCTGACGCTTCAAATTCAGCCAAGTTATTTAAAGCACTCGAAGAACGTAACAGTCGAGCCCATAAAGACGTGTCATGCAAAGTGGATGCACCGGCCAGACCGCGCATCGTACTGACGCGCCCAGCTCCCATCAACCTCATAAAGATGCGCCCCCATGCGTCCCCATGCGCCTAGTGGAACGCCGATCGATGCGCCCACTCAACAAACCCATCACCTGTCAAAAGAATATTAAATGCTGAAGTCTGACAGAGTTGGCAGCACGTCTCCCGAGGACCGAACAGTTGACAGCTTTTTCAGAAAATGAAGCGTCGCCGACGTCAGCATCATCATTACTCCCCTCCGGCGGTTACAAACCACATGGCCGCCCAACCATCTCGCATGCACCTCCGCAGCCATGCACCTAAATCTCTGCATGCGCCTCAAAAGCCGTGCGTCTCAGACTTTTTCTCTGATCCCTAAAGACAGAAGTAAAGTCACTACTGAAGTCCCACATGCACCTCAAAAGCCATGCGCCCCGACTGGTTCGTGACTCCTAAAGGTTACGAGCCAAAGCCTCCTCATGCGCCCAATCTCAGGCACATCCTATCAGATCACTCCCCACCAAATCCGAGATCTTCGAGCCATGGACCTACGACACGCGTCCTTTGACTTGATTCAGCCTATGAAGGGGTGCTAATCACCCAAGATCTCAGCAACTGAAAGATCTTCTTCGTTGCTATGTGTCAGCTCTGCCACAGCCCACGACAACAATAAGAAAAGTTCAACTCCTCAATCAGGGTGCATCGCCTATGCGCCTCCATCAGCAACCACCACGTGGTGTCCCCACGTACATGCGCATCCTACATGCGCGCATGAGTTGCCAGCCTGCAAAGCTATAAATAGAGAGATCATCTCATTCTAACAGACACACACACACAGACAGAGACACGTCGTACAACCATCAGCAACATATAGAGAGAGGTAGATAAAGACACTCAACGTCTTCTTCATCTCCGCAAGCTCCTGTACCTAGAGCAACCCAGATCTTTAGAGAACCGAGAACCGTCGTCAGATCGTCAACGGAGTCAACGTATTACCACTCGCTCCATCGGCACAAGGGACCCAGATAAACAAAAGTGTACTCCTAGGACTACATCTAAGTCCACATTATAATACAGTTCTGTTTGTATTGAAATTATATCAAAAGATTTTAATGTCAAACAAGTTGGCGACTCTGCTGGGGACCTCTTTCTCCTCTACCGAGAAAGTTGTGTCGCAATCCGACGACGTAAAGGTGGGCCCCTCTCACAAGACGCTGGTCGTACGCCTCAATCAACAGGCGTATGAGGAGTTCATCTCTGAAGGCAGTACGAGTCCTTCGAAGCGGCTGCCGAAGCCGAAGAAGACTCGCCAAGTCTGGATGCGCAAGGTCGACGCCTCTGGCACCACCACCGAAGGGGATGCACCAATGCAGCCTTCCCTTCCTGCTGATGTCCTCAGCAACCAAGATGCGCCCACTGGTGCAACGCATCTCTCGGGGAAACGTGCTCTGACTACATTCTCCAGCCATCTCCCTCTCAGGCGAGGAAGATGCGTCGACGAAGCAGGGGCGCAGCTAATGCCCGTGCATCACCTCTGATGTGCCGTAGAAGGTCTCTGTCTTTGACAGACTCACTCGCTGTAGTGGCGAGGAGAATTTGGACTCTGAGTACTATGAGCCCCAGCGGGCTAGTACGAAGAAGTCCAAGACAGCACGGGCCATGCGCCTCAAACGTGCTATGCCGGCAGCAAATCAGAAGCATGCGCTCACAATCATGCACGCTGCTGATGGTAAGTTGTACAAGGTCGACTCGGGTGCTTCTGCGTCGGAAAAGAATCGACCTTCAAAGTCCTTGTCTCACTTGGGCGCATCTGTTGCGTTCGCAACCGAGTCGAGCAAGGCAAACCCTGTGGTCTTGAACTCCCGTGCCTCCTCTGGTTGTACGTTTGAGGTTCGTTCAAGTCACTGTAAATGTTGTTCCCCCACTACTGATCTGAGCACCTGTTTGGTGTTAGATCAGGGTTCACAGCATTCACTTGACCACCCCGGCGCTGGGCCTTGTCATGCGCCTGATGGGGGTGCGAAGGTGGCACTCTCCTCCAACGATTTACGTAACGTGATCACTCACAAACGCCGGTCAGGAGAGTCGACTGACAAGCACAATGCGCCCCTCACAGGGCACGCCTGTGCTGTTGTCACCATCAACTGTTGTTGCAAAACAGCAGTCCCTGTTGGCCCAATGATTATATTGTGTTTTTGAATATGGCTAATCAGTTAAGTTTAACATAATGATGTCACTAATACTCATATACTCACTATCATGTTGCTACTTAAACTTAGCATTGTCCTACTTGTCCTATATTATATTGCTATGCTTGTATCGTACTGCAACATATTTTGTTGGCCTAACATGCTATCATGTTGTTACTTAAACTTAGCAATGTCCTAATTGTCCTGTATTATATTGCTATGCTTCTATCGTACTGCAACATATTTTGCTGGCCTAACATGTATTTGTAGACATGCAGTAAGCATGATCAAACATGATCAAACAGGACATAGGCAATGAAGAATTAATGATGGAGCGAAGACGACGTCATACAAAAAGATTTCTCCGAACCGCCTAGCGACCTATCCGGGGCCTCACATCGGGGGTTCCGCTGCCCGGTCAGCGGACAGGGGTCGAGGGGGCAGCGCCCCCCGTCGGGGGTTCGGGGGCGAAGCCCCCGAAAGGTATTCAGATTTCCAGATCTGTTTATCTTCGGACGACTGCTGTCAAGGATAAATATGTCTTCAGTTCTGCTCAGATATCAGAAGAAAGGCATCATCAAAAGGGCTCTTGGTTTTCCTATTTGTTCCAAGTCTGTAATCTTCAATTTATTGAGTCTAGGAGAATGTGTACGTTGAGTCGCACTGAGTCATCTCAACCCCTAGCATATCTCTCCAAAGCTCTACCATACAACAGACCAATTCCTGAACCAAGCCCAAGCTCCACAAAGCCCAAAAGCCAATGGACCAATTCTGTCTCCTGGAGACAGAGTTCGGGCCGAACTCTGCCTCCACACAGAGTTCGGGCCGAACTCTGTCCCCTGATTTTCAGGAGCTGATTTTTAGGGCCTGCTTGCTACCAGCTGTCCAACGGCCAAAAATTTGAATTATCCATACCGAATTCTGGCCGAATTCTGCTTGTCCCGAACCCTATAAATAGGCCTTGGTTTCTCTCATTTGAAACCATCCACTCTTCTATTCTTCTTCTCTTACATAGCCTATATAGTCAAGAGCCTTACTCTTCCAATCTACTAGCCACAAAACTTCCTAAGTCCCAAGGTGCTCAAGTGCGATTCAGCTAGAAGTTTTTGTGTAAGAGTTGAAAAGAAAAATTACTTGGACAATTCCAAGTCGCTTGGAAAAATCCAAGCAAATCGCCACTGCGATCCTCTGTAAGAAGTTGACGTGCTCTTCTGAAGAAAAGACACGGGTTGTAAACTACTATTTCACAAATAGTGGATTTGAATCCTGAGCTAGAGTTCTCAGGCCTGGACTAGTCCTCCACGAGGGAAACCAGGTTAAAACTGCTGTGTTTGCGTATGCTCTTCTGATCTTTATTTACTTCCGCATTTCCTTCTGATTTATTTACTATCTTGATAGTTATTTTGTGGAGGTGATATAGAGTTAATTTTTATTTGGTGATTATCGACACAAACTCTATTCACCCCCTCTAGAGTTGCCTACACCTGTGTTTTCAATTGGTATCAGAGCAAGGTCTCTATTGTTAGGCTTAACATCCTTAGAGTAGATCCTTGTTTATTTGTGTATGGCATCGTATTCTTCCTCCTCCGATGAAGAGGGTTTTACTTCTAGTAGCATAGACAATCATATTTCTTCTAAATGCAATAAGTGCTCTAAGTGGAAAGCCATGGCTAACCAATCCTTGAAGTTTGCTAAGGCTTTTCATTCTACAAATGAAGAACTTGTAGAAAAGGTTATTCATTTAGAAGAATCTAATGAGTCTTTGAGAAATAAAAACATTGATTTATTATTTAGACTTGATTCTCAAAACTCATCTTGTGTTTCTTTAAAGAGTTTGAATGATTCTTTAATTTTGAAAATTAAATCTCTTTCCTCATCAATAGAAGATCTTAAGAAGCAAGCACATGAGCTAAATTATTTGCATGATTCTTCTATTGACTCTTTAAAGAAACAAAATGATGATTTTATTTCTAGAATTGCTTTATTTGAAAAAGAGAATTATGCTTTAAATGCTAAATTTGATTCTCTTACTTGTTTGCATAATGATTTGCTATTAGAACATGATATTCTTAAGACCAAATCTATGCATAGTGATTCTCTTACTTGTGTGCATAATGATTTGCTATTAGAACATGATATTCTTAAGACCAAATCTATGCATAGTGATTCTCTTACTTGTGTGCATAATGATTTGCTATTAGAACATGATATTCTTAAGACCAAATCCATGCATGCTCACTCTAGAAATATTCATCATTCTAGTATGTCACATGTTCATAATCATGCTCATTCCGATACATGTGCACACACTAGTATTAGGTGCTTCTATTGCTCTCGCATTGGACACATGAGTGTAACTTGTCCTATTCGTAGGAGTTTTTCTACCAATGCTAGAGTAAATAGTTTATGGGTCCCTAAAGCTAACAAATGTGGATCCAAGTTTATTTGGATACCAAAGTCTTCGCCTAATATTATAGGTGGAGCTACTTGTATCAGGACATAGCACCGAGGAAGTGTGTTGGTGGTTGCAAAGCTCAAAGGTTATCTTCCAAGCAATTACACCAACACAAGTGTGGCCACTAGAGCCACTTTGGTAACATGCTAAACGATTCTCTTTAAATGGTTTATATTTGTTGAATCTAGCATGTTTCTTTTGATGTCTTGCTACTAGCTCACATTGATATCTTTTAGTTGCTTATTATATAAATTAATGTGAGATATAATACTAGCATGCTTAGTTGATTTTCTTTCTATTTCTTTTATATAGCATGACTAGTTACATAGCTTTATATGATTAGT
This sequence comes from Iris pallida, assembly GCA_029216955.1. Lineage (NCBI taxonomy): Eukaryota > Viridiplantae > Streptophyta > Magnoliopsida > Asparagales > Iridaceae > Iris > Iris pallida. The sequence continues at coordinate 17,908,819 of JANAVB010033217.1, forward strand.
TCACACTATGTAGTTTATCACTCATTTTCTAGTAGTGTGATACATTTATATATGCATGCTTGGTATTCTTAATCCTTATTTACAAAGCATGCATATCACTCTAGTCCATATAACCTTGGTTTTGATTTGAGTTAATATGATTTTAACTCTTCATCTTTAAAAGTTTTGAGATGGTTACTTCTTGCCGATTTGTATTTAATATATCATTGGTATTTGTAAATATATGTGTTTAGCACAAGCTACTTATAATTTGATAAGTATATACTTATACTTCTTTTTAATCTTGTGCTTGCATAATATCTTCATTATCAATTCTCATATTTTATTTTGATTATCCTATTGAGAATCAATTATGTCTTTGCCTAATAAAGTCTATTTATACGTTTTTTTTGAATTTGTGATAGTTTTTCAAACATTCATGATGGATACATGACTATATTCATTAAATTTTCATTTACATGTAGATCATGTATTTATTATATTGACATCTATTTTTGTATAAATATCTTTATGTGGGCATATGAGATAAGCTCAAGTTTCATATTATTTTGAAGAGTATTTATTCATACTTGTGCTCACCTTATAATTTAGCTATTGATTCTTTTGACTAAATTTGTGTTATCTCTACTTGAATCAATTAGCTTATTCCTTAAAGTCTTCTTTTTGATGATTTCTTATTGGCTTTTATTTGTTGACTTTATGGATACATGTCTTTCATTCTTATTTTGATCTTTTTGCTTAACCTATTTTCAGCCTGATTCCAGTTCTGTCACCAGAATCCGGAATTCGGGCCGAACTCTGCCCTTACCAGAGTTCGGGCCGAATTCGGCCTGGCTGTTCCAGAATCGGAAACAGCCTCAGCCGTTGATCAATTTTTAGATCCAATGGCCTTTATTGATTCCAAATGTTGATATTTATTTATTCAAATGCCTTTAAGTTGGAATGTTGAGAGAAAATGTTTATTAGTGTCTTGTTCATGACTTGTATGGAAGTTCTTTTAAGAATTACTTGGTTTTGTGCTTTACCTTACTTATCGTACTTATTAGTGCACATTTTGAGCATATATCTTCTATATATTTATTTTCATAAAGTGTATTATGAAAATATTTGTTTTGAAAATTCTCTTAGCAAATTTTTATGATCATTCTTTGATTATTATTTGGGTATTTACCTTTCTTTTACTTAGAATTTTTGGATTTTGATGTTGTTTGATGATACTGCGTATATTCCTTTAAATCTAAGTTCTTAAAAGTAAAGAACATTTTAGGAACAAGCCGAAAGGGTCCTTTCCGTCATACAGGTGTAAATAGCCTGAAGCGACACGGTGCACTAGTCTTCGGACTACCGCTAGCTGGGAACCGGCCCCTACAGCTAACCCAAAGTGATCAATACTTTATAGACTTAAGATTTATTAAGGTCTACTTGCAACCATTATCTAGTTCTGGATCCTCTCCTAAGTTCCAGAATACTTCATCATATCTAGCCTTATATTTGAGCTATAAATATTTTATTATTGTTGCCCAATGATGTTTTGGTAGTACATGAGAATACATGTAATTGATATATCATACTTCTCATGTCCTTAGCTATTATGGTTTCAGCTTATGTGTTGAGATTTTTCATTTCTAGAGAATACACTTATTTCAAAATGGCTATAATATTTTGCATTCTCTAGATCAATCTATTATTTCATTATCTTGGGTTAATCTCAATATCTTAGGCAAAGAGATTTGTTTTATTGTATTTTCATGAACATCTCTTTTGTCTTTTACTTGATGAAAGTCTAATTCATTTATTTGCTATCTTATACTCTCATCCTTGCTTAAGAAAGAGTATATAAATCATTTTGATCATTCAAAATGTATTATCCTTATTGTGATCTCTATGCTTAAGCATGTATTTTTTAGTGTTAGTGACTTAAGATTTAATGAGCACATTTATCATGTTAATGGCCTACCTCATTAATCTTAATTAGTTATGTAGCTTGCTTATTTACGATGTATTGATTAAGCTACATAATTTTTGTTCACTTTCACTCATCTAGCTATCTTCTTGAATTTCAATCTATATATGATATGCTAGTTTACAAAAACAAGATTTATGAATTTTCTTGATGAGATTTGTATTCTATTTTAGATACATATGTTTGGTCTCTAAATTAGTTTGACAAATTTTTTATTTTAATCTTGTTTTCGTTGAGGTTTGTGATTCATCGCTTTAACTTTCTTCCATACTAGTCATTGGTAAGCATCTCTTAGACTTCTCTCATATTTTGAGTCATAATTTTATCGTATTATATTTCTTTGGAATAAATTTGTAATCATTTAAATAAGATTGACTCTTTTCTATATTCTCCATTGAATGTTTATATGGTTTTTAAATGAGATTGACTCTTTTCTATATTGGTTTGTTTATATGGTTTGTTTTGATGAGATTTATGACGGATCATAATTATTTATTGGTTTACTTTATGAATGTTCCTAATGATTGACTAGTCCTATATTATCTAATTATGTGGTTATCAAGTTAATTTATTACTCTACTTTGACTACTCATGGATTATCACATATGCCCTTTGCTATTGAACTTCATTGGTTTCTCATTTAGTATTAGCAAGGTTGGATTATTATCCGTTGATGGGTACATATGTGGTAAAACATACATAGTCCTTGCAAAGCAATAAATTGGTTGATCATTTCTTAATTAGATAATCATGGACATGATATTTGAGATCTATTTCTTTATTTTTGAGCTATATTTTGACTTACATCATGATTGATTTAATTGACTTTATTCATGATGAAATTTTTCTTTAGTTTTATTTTTATCTTTTGAGCTATATTGTGATTCTCATCATGATTGTTTTTAATGGACCTTATTTCTTTTCATGATGATCTTTTTCTCAAAAGGTAACATGCATTGATCTATTATATTTAAATATGAGATTCTTATATATAGGCTAATGCATGTCATCTTTTGATTAAATGTGCTTAATTAAGATATTATTTTGATCGTTCATCTTTAGTGACTATTTATTGGATATCTCTTCTAAAGATGACATTATTTGTTTTATGACATCTTTATAGCCTTATATGCATTGAGCAAGGGGGAGAAATCTATAGTTGATTTATCCCTATATCTTGAAGTTATTATTTTATTTATGCTATAAGTGCTTTGGAACTAGATACGCATATTTTAAGGGGGAGCAAATAAATTGGTTCAATTCATTTATACCCTTAAATATGTCGTATACGTAGTTCATCTTTGACCCATTTTTTTTTGGGATACTGATATTTTGTGAAAGGTTTATGAGAGTATATGCAATTATTTTCATCATATTATCTCTGTCTTTTATATGAGTCATCTCGTTAATATAAATTTTGTATTTTATCTTGATGACGAATGTGCTTTCTTTGATTTGGCTTTCTTTGTATGTTTCATTTGGCTTTCCTTGTTGAGGACTTATCCAATATTCATGATTTTATCTATATTGGTCATAGTTTGAGGGGGAGCATTCAATTCGACTGAATTTCTCCTTCTCAAACATTGTTTCTCCTTTACCTTCATGTTTATTCATATAGCATGATAAGGTAATTGAGTTCAAATGCATAAATTTTGGATAAGCAAATAGATTTGCAAATAATAAGATTATTTTATATAAATTGCTCCATTTTATATTGATCATTCGTTTATTTTGTTCCACTATTTATCTGTGGACAATTGTGCTATAATATTTTCATTGATCAATGTTTCAAGTTTATTTATTTAAATTGATATCAAGTTTATACATTTATATCAATTGCTCTATTTTACATTGATCATTTGTTTATTTTGTTCCACAATTTATCTGCGGACAATTGTGCTATCATAGTTTCATTGATCAATGTTTCAAGTTTTTATATTTCACTTGATATCAAATTTGTCTATTTCAATATCTCAATTGGTATCTTTCTACTTTGATATCTATTATTTGCAATTATCTTATCCCTATGGTTTTTGACTGAATTTTTTTTAATTCTCTTCCAAAAGTTTTTGGATGTCCTTCTTGGATTTCATGTAATACTAAGTTTTTTTTTTGGATGTCTTTCTTGAATTTCATATCATACTATGTTTTTGGATGTCTTTCTTGGATTTCATGTTGGTAAACTATCTATTGATTAATTTCAAATTCTTTTAGTTTTACCAACTATTTGTGTCTTGACAAGCTATTTTCTATTTGGCACTCTACATTTTGGTATGTAGTTTCTATACTTGTCATTACACACTTCTCCCATTGTTCCTTTTTTTTAGTATATCTTGATCATGATTGTCTATGCCTTCCTCCTTATGCTTGAGTTCATTTTATCTCTTATTACGGAGGAGCTTATTTTTTGATCATGACAAAGGGGGAGAAATAAGTTTAAGTTAGCACACTATCTTCTCGTAGTATGTGTTTATTGTGTTTTTGAATATGGCTAATCAGTTAAGTTTAACATAATGATGTCACTAATACTCATATACTCACTATCATGTTGCTACTTAAACTTAGCATTGTCCTACTTGTCCTATATTATATTGCTATGCTTGTATCGTACTGCAACATATTTTGTTGGCCTAACATGCTATCATGTTGTTACTTAAACTTAGCAATGTCCTAATTGTCCTGTATTATATTGCTATGCTTCTATCGTACTGCAACATATTTTGCTGGCCTAACATGTATTTGTAGACATGCAGTAAGCATGATCAAACATGATCAAACAGGACATAGGCAATGAAGAATTAATGATGGAGCGAAGACGGCGTCATACAAAAAGATTTCTCCGAACCGCCTAGCGACCTATCCGGGGCCTCACATCGGGGGTTCCGCTGCCCGGTCAGCGGACAGGGGTCGAGGGGGCAGCGCCCCCCGTCGGGGGTTCGGGGGCGAAGCCCCCGAAAGGTATTCAGATTTCCAGATCTGTTTATCTTCGGACGACTGCTGTCAAGGATAAATATGTCTTCAGTTCTGCTCAGATATCAGAAGAAAGGCATCATCAAAAGGGCTCTTGGTTTTCCTATTTGTTCCAAGTCTGTAATCTTCAATTTATTGAGTCTAGGAGAATGTGTACGTTGAGTCGCACTGAGTCATCTCAACCCCTAGCATATCTCTCCAAAGCTCTACCATACAACAGACCAATTCCTGAACCAAGCCCAAGCTCCACAAAGCCCAAAAGCCAATGGACCAATTCTGTCTCCTGGAGACAGAGTTCGGGCCGAACTCTGCCTCCACACAGAGTTCGGGCCGAACTCTGTCCCCTGATTTTCAGGAGCTGATTTTTAGGGCCTGCTTGCTACCAGCTGTCCAACGGCCAAAAATTTGAATTATCCATACCGAATTCTGGCCGAATTCTGCTTGTCCCGAACCCTATAAATAGGCCTTGGTTTCTCTCATTTGAAACCATCCACTCTTCTATTCTTCTTCTCTTACATAGCCTATATAGTCAAGAGCCTTACTCTTCCAATCTACTAGCCACAAAACTTCCTAAGTCCCAAGGTGCTCAAGTGCGATTCAGCTAGAAGTTTTTGTGTAAGAGTTGAAAAGAAAAATCACTTGGACAATTCCAAGTCGCTTGGAAAAATCCAAGCAAATCGCCACTGCGATCCTCTGTAAGAAGTTGACGTGCTCTTCTGAAGAAAAGACACGGGTTGTAAACTACTATTTCACAAATAGTGGATTTGAATCCTGAGCTAGAGTTCTCAGGCCTGGACTAGTCCTCCACGAGGGAAACCAGGTTAAAACTGCTGTGTTTGCGTATGCTCTTCTGATCTTTATTTACTTCCGCATTTCCTTCTGATTTATTTACTATCTTGATAGTTATTTTGTGGAGGTGATATAGAGTTAATTTTTATTTGGTGATTATCGACACAAACTCTATTCACCCCCTCTAGAGTTGCCTACACCTGTGTTTTCAGTCCCGCCATCAAGACAGTCGGTGTTCCAGCGGCTGCAATCATCAACACCTCTCCGACGTCGCCTCGGAAAGAAGGTGTCAATTGAAGAGGAACCAGAGGTTGCTTTATGCAACGTGATCTCTAATTCCTCGTCAATCCGAAAGGCGACTGGTCATTCCTCTTCCTCATCTGGAGTGTTCGAAGGCACTCGGGGGAGAAAGAAGATCCTGGAGGAAGCTGGGGGTAGTCAGGCCCTTGTCGATCCTCCTTCTGAAGACGAAGATGCCCTCCAGAGCACAGCTGGGGTGGATATTCATCCTGGAGAAAAAGTCAGCCTCCCGGACACAGCTGGGGGTTGTCTGGCCCCTGCGGACCTGCGTCTCGAAGACGAAGAAGTCAGCCTTCTGGACACAGCGGAGGGTAATCAGGCCCTCGTGGATACTTCTCCCGAAGACGAGGGTATCCTCCAGAACATAGCTGGGGGTAGCCAGAACGAAGCTCCAGGAGAGGCAACTCCCCTATAAGAGAGCGAGGCCGAGAGTGAAGCCTTAACTGATCCATCCGACTCCAGCCGTGTCATGACGGTATACATGACTGGGGGTGATACAGAGCCTGATGCGCCGCCAGCAGACCTTGTCCAGCGCATGGATACCCTGGAGGGAGGACTCAAAACCCTCTTCGCCTCCATGCAAACACTGACTCAAGCGGTGTTTGAGATATGGTCAGCTTTGGCCAGGGCACCTTCTACCGGTCCTGACCTAGGGGCCAATGGAGAATCAAGTGTACCCCTTCAACGGGTATCCTTGGATACGGATCGCCGCGAAGCACCTCGGACGTCGGAGCCATCAAATGCTCAACTCCAGGCTGTACCACCTTCACCGACTCCCAGCTCTACGGAAGACGTGGTGGAGATGATCAGGGACTTGCGCGAGCGCTTTGAGTCCAAGAACAGGCAAGAGTAGCGCCAGAAGATGGGGATCCCCCAACCCTATCCCCTTGAATGGAACAAAGTGGTTTATCCTCCTAAATATAAACCACAAACTCTGACGCCGTACGATGGGAAGGACTCTCCGCGTCGCTATCTGACGTACTTCCAGTCCCAAACAGGACATCTCCCGAAGGAGGACGCACTGCTTACCAGCATATTTGTCGGGGCATTAAAAGGAGTGGCGTACGATTGGTATTGCAGCCTCCCCGACAACTCTATATCTTCCTTCGACGATTTGACGCGTCTCTTTCTCGACCGTTTCTACGACGACGGGAAGGACATGACAATGGCGTCCCTCATAGAGATATCTTCCTTCGACGATTGGTATTGCAGCCTCCACATGTCCTGGAGGCGGTGGCGGCTGGAAAGGATCCTCTAGAAAGACTGGGTCCTGTCTCCCAGTCGGTGGATGCATACCCCCTGCTGTGGCTGCCGAGGTCTCAACACGAGCTGAGGTGGCAAGAGCTGCAGTCCCCTGGCCTCGCCGTGCTGGCTGAGAGGTAGCAGTCCCCTCTATAGCATCCTCATGGACGGCACACTGCGATCGAGTCTCTATCATCCTGAAGATAGACAAACAAGAGTATCAATTTCTGAGAAAGAAGCGAAATAACAAAGGCGGATAATTATAATTCAAAGGATCAGCTGACAAAAGGATTTAGATGGCAATAAAAGGAATTTTCCTAAAGTGATTGAGTATCTTAAAATTAATGTCCTATATCCTATAGCAGGCTGCAGTGATACTCTAGTTCGAGCACCACTACACTTCTAGTCTAGACCTGCATGGGCCACCACTAAAAACGTGTCACGACCCGTACCCTAGAGTAAGGGCACGAGACGTGGGTACGTCCAGCCTACGCCGCAGTGTCGACGGTAGAACGCTGTCCTAGGTCACAACATCTAGCAATGTATATATCTAACAGTTTACACTCCCCGAACGGGGTAACATAGCAATAATAAACTCAATCACAACTAAGGAAGAGATAGCACGATATGAACAGAACTCAAGGAAATAAAATAGATAAAACAGTAGTCTAAGATAATCCCAGCAATACAAGGTCTCAGATAAAAGAATATATACAACTGATCTCTAAATAAAGAGTCTAACTAGAACATGATCCAACTACATAAAGATAATAGCCTAACTATCTAGTCTAGGCAGTCGGGGGAAGGTCCTCTGCTACTGCTAGATCCTCCTGAGGGTCCAGCTCACAGGTGTCATCTAGGGCTGCCCCGTAGTAGGTGTCCAGGCAGGCCTCCTCCTCGTCCTCTGTAATATTTCAATAGGTCCAGTCAGGACAGGAGCGAGCACAGTACATCTCAACAATTCATAGCAGGTTAGAAAATATAAACATGCAGTAAAGTAAGATACAAGTACTGAAAGAAGTGCAGTATGTAAACAGAGAGAGAACTGTAATAGAAATATCTACTATACATAGAGAACTAGCAGTGACTAGTGAGTCAGAGTACAATCATGAACATGTAAATGGCCTGGGATGATTCTGATAAGACACTAAGGAATAATTCTGATAAGAAACTACTGGTGTATTATTCACATGTCCACTTATACTCCCCCGTACCCCCAATCAATACATAAGGATCCAGCCAGGTTATGTTATATGATGCTATGTAACAGACCCCGAAGGTGATAGACCCCGAAGGTGATACATAGTAGTCCCATAAATGGGATAAGGATTCCAGGAAGACTCTACGATCATAAGAGTATATGTCGTAAGTGATCAAGGAACCAATGAAGCATAGTGATACGCCATGTAAGTGAAACGCACAGAACATGTAGTACCCGATGCTCCCTAAGGATAACATCTCAAGAAGGGATCCATATAGTACCAATCCGTGTGACCATCGTGACAGTACAAGTAAAGTAATCTACTGCAGGAAATAATTCTAAGCATGATATGAAATGATCAGAGAATGTACCCGCCTGTAACTGAGTGTCCAATATGAAAAGTACTGTCCAAGGAGTGGTGTCTGGCTCCTAATCAGAACAACACAAGTCACAACAAGTCCAGAATAGCAAAATGGAGTCCTACTATGCATTCTACATGATTCTAAGTCAATCTAGACCAAAGTCAACTCTTGGTCAACTCTGGTCAACCCTAGAAGTCAAACTAGGTCAACCAAGTCTAGTTAAGTTTAAACTAGGCTAACTAGGTCTAACAATTCTATTCTAGACAACACACACCAAACCTAGGCTATACTAGCAAACAACAACCACACATAATTTACCTTACCTTAGCTATCTATCAAGAGACTCATATATACAAGAGTAAAAGCTCACACCTATATACATACAACACATATATAGAGCATTTATATATAGTACAAGCTTACCAATTAAACATTGGACCCACACATTAACTAGGATTTGCAGAGAGAAAGGGAGAGAGGGCTAGTGTGTGTGTGTGTCAAATATGGTTATGTGTACATGTGCAGAATTGCACAACAGTGGAGAAATGTGTGTGTGCTGCCAAGTATGTTTGCAGGAAATACAAGGCAGTGAAGAGTGTGTCCAAGAGTGATTACATTCAAGGCAATATGCAGGAAAATACCCAACAGTGTAAAAGTGTGCAGTGGTGTCTGTGTACAGGAATAACAAAATCAGTGAAGAATAGCAGAAATTCATAGTGCAGTAGAGAATGCTGTGCTATAGTGTAAATCTGGACTTAACCATCAGTCCCAAGATCAGTTAACAACAAAACTGTAAGGAACAATCAACAGTCCAAAAACAGTGTAATATATATTGAAGAAACAGTGAAGAAGAATCAATGTGAATATCTGTGCAGGAAGAAATGTGACAGTGGAAGGAGGAGTGTGTGTGTGTGGGCAGGCACATAACAGTAAATGAGGAGAACATGTGTGGTGTAACATGTAAGGGTGAATGCTCACAACATAAGACAGGAACATGGCCAAATTCTCAGGTTACACAAACTGGAATCATTCTCAGTTTACAGTGGACTAAGGAGTCTCCCAGGTTCATCAATTTGGACAGCATGTCATGTAAAAGAAGGAAATGACAGTTCATCACTTATCCTATAATATTAACCCATGTAAACAGTTCTCTACTCATCAATTCAACCCAAAACTTTAACCAAAGCAAGGATACACATAGGGAACATGTTTAAAATTAAGAACTCAGTCATTAACACCATTACATAGGTTAGAAACATCAGCTAAAATTCAAATTAGAAGACTGGAAGGAAAGGGTTAACAGGGAACAGTGTTTAACTGTATCAGTTAATCATTAGAGCCCCAACTCATAGTTAAATCCTAATTACATGGATCCAACACATATTCCAACAAGTAAATCATCTAATCATAGGCTAACAATTCTGTGGGATTCATTAGACAGTGGAAAACAATTGAATTAAAGGATAAAATGGATTAACAGTTGAAGAAACTAAGTGATGTATCAATGTATCAGAAATTTCCACAGTCCCAACCAATTCGAGCCCACAACTCATACAACCTAAACAATTTGTAATCCTAACATATCAGAGATTAAACATAAGGTTTAGAGACTAGTTAACCATTTAAACATCATTTAAAAACATTTAAAAAGATTTAATCAATCAGAATACTATTTACAAGACAACACAGAGAGCCAATCCTCGTGCACGTGTGCACGCGTGTCGCGTGCACGACACGACACGAACTGGGTCGAGTCCCTTTGTAGGGTGGTTCGCCTAGGGTCCCCCTAGGTCTGTGTCACCCTGGTTTGGGTCAACGTGTCCTGTGTCGTGATTGGTACAGGCGTATCAGAGCCAAAAACACGCTGAAACTAACACAGGCAAAACCCGTGTACTCATCCGTGCGTGTCCGACACGACACCATAGGTCATGCCACTTGGGGGGTGTCATGACAGACACTGCCCCAAAGTGTCCAGTAAAAATCTCGTGCTTTAGTGCCGTGTCCAGTGAGCAATCATGCTCGAGTAGCAGGGGAAATGAACAGTCCCGAGCCAGTGCACACAGTCGTGTCCAGCTCGATTTGCACCCGACACAGACACAAAATGACCATGGTCCCTTCATGAAAATCAATGAGCACACATAGATCTACATTCCTATTCAAACAGAAATTAAAAACAGCAAAGTTGATCTCTCAGAGGCATTTGGTCGAACACCTAACACACATGACTGGTACGTGTCCGATACGGACACGAAACGAATCCGAACCCTAGGTTTAGCCTATCCTACAGTAGGGGTAGGGGTGGGGCCTTTCTAAAAATGGATTTAAACAGGAATTTAATGGGTTATTGAGAGTTATACCTATTGATTCACAATGGGTGAAAAGTCCTCAAATGCAATGAACTCCTCAAGCCACCAAGTTCCCCCAAATTGTTTCTTCCTGCAACCAATTTACTCCAGCAGCAAGAGGATGAAATTTAGGTCCAAATGAAATTGGTTTGAGGGAAAAAGGAATTAAAATGGATTTTTAAAGATTTTTGGAAGATGGGACTCACCTCTTTCCTTAGAACTTTTGAAAGAACCTTAAAAGAGGCTAGTCCTAAAAACTAGGAGGGATTAAATAGGGGGGGCTGACCTAGTGTCCGGCCAAGCTAGGGCTAGGGTTAGGTTGGGCTAGCTAGGGTTGAGTCTTCTATGGTTCAAGTCATAATCATGGCTTATGACTTCACAAGTCATAACTTAGTCAATTTAATTCCAAACTTCCCCAAACTAGTTCTAATGGACTAGAAATTATTAACTTAGGTCATACTAGGGTCCTTAGCCATAATCAAGATGTCTCGACCTAGGTTAGCCTATAGGGCAGTCTCCTAGTCACATCAGACAACATTTAAAACTAGCACCAAACCAAAGCACTAAAAATCACCTAAAATCACATTAATTATAATTATCAATAATAATCCCCAAATAAATTCCAAAATTTTGAAAATGACCAAAATACCCTCAAGCAAGAAAAGTGGCAGTGACAGCGTCCAATGCTCGCCTTCTGGGAGTCAGTTTCCCTGCCTTTAAGGACAAAGGAAAACGGTCTGCAGCCAACAACCCTGGACGAGAGACAAAGGGGAAACAGGCGTTGACTGTCAATGCCTCCAAAAGTGCATCAGCACCCACTCAAAAGCCTCCACTTGCACCAAGGCCAAAGGAGGTTTATTCTTTCAACGATGAAGACACCCTGCAACTCTTTGTGATACTGAAGCAGGGTGACAAGATCACATTGCCGGACCCGAAGCGTTCCGACGAGGTTGGAAAAGTGGACAATCTGAGGTACTGTCACTACCATCGGTTTGTCGGACATCCAACTAAGGACTGCTATGTCCACAAAAACTACATCCAGCGCATGATCAATGTGGATGTTATCTCCGTCGACTACGAAGAGAAAACGGTCTCGGCCAACCTGGTGTCACTCCAATTTAGCACCTTGCCGTCGACCACAACACAAGATGGCGTCGTCCCCATCCCTAAGGCGACAATGGAGGCGGTCAATCTACCACCTACTCGTGACAACGTGAGTGGACTCATCCCGCTCACCACATCTCGGGAAGAGGTCTTATGGGTTCACCCTGATCTCGTCTCCGAGGTTACTCAACCGGAGGTACGGTCTGCGTCCAAAACCAAAGACAGGAAGATCAAGACTTGCCGCATGGTCTCTTCCTCTGTGGAAGAGGCACTTCCTGTACAGACGCGTTCGCATCAGAACGCCCAATATGACGAAGCTGCCGTCGAGGTGGTGCCTCCCTGCACTGCCCCTGCTGCCGAAGAAGGGGGTCCGTCCAAGCCTCTAACAGCCAATAAGCTGAAGCATGTAGAGGTCTATTTCGACAAGCCTCTGCGAAAGGAGAATGCCTCGGGGCTAGCCAAGCCCCACAACTTCGACATACTGGCACAACTTGCCAGTACTCCTGCCCGCCTATCTCTGGTTGAGCTTCTTCGCCTTTCCAAGGACACTCGTGAAGCTCTTTGTGAAGCCCTGAAGGATGCTGAGTCCTTCATCAGTCAGGTCAAGCAGCCTGAAGATCTCCCGACTATATGTGCGCACTGTCATTGTGCAGATGAAGTTATCCCCAACATAACCTTCATCCAACAAGACATGCTACTCAAGCACAACCGATACAACAGGCCTTTGTATTATACAGGGTATATCGGTTCCGTCAAGGTGAAGTGGAATCAGATCGATCCAGGGTCTTCCCTCAGCATCATTTCGAAGACGCTGCTCTCAACACTGGGGATCCCAATGTACCGACTGGCGCCTTCCAACACAACAATCAGTGGCTTCAATGCCAGCAAGAGTGAGCCGCTGGACAAAATACGGCTGAAGTGTCATATTGGTAACCTCAGAACTGAGGTCACTTGCTATGTCGTGGACGCCGATGTCAACTACAACCTCCTACTAGGTCGTCCGTGGCTGCATGAGTACATGGTGGTACCTTCCACACTCCACCAATATATGAAATATATGTCCACCAATGACATCATCCGGACGGAGTTCGCAGACATCGACCCTTTTAAGGGGGTTGAAGCCTACTTCACTGATTCCAACTTGTACAAGTCACCTGACGAGGAAGAAGCCAACGATGCTGATGATGAAGCAGAAGCGACAACAGAGCCCGACATGGAGCCAAAGATGATTTCTGACGCTCCTTTAAAAATTTGACTCAAAGGGAAGCCGCCTCAGACGTTGCCTCCTATGAACATCAAGCTACCCGGAAAAGCGCCAACTGCTCCAGGTAGAACACCTACTGAAGCTCCCTTGAAGATACGGCTCAAGAGAAAGCCGCCTCAAACATCGGTTCCCCTTGTAGCAAAACTACAAGGGAAGGCACCAATCACCGAAGGCGCAGTTGAAGCACCTCTGAAGGTGCGTCTTAAGGGCAAGCCGCCGCAATCATCTGCCTTATCTAAGCTGCCGGAGAAGGCCCACATAGCCCTCTCGGACCCCAAGATCAAAACTGTGGTGGACTCTCCCGATCCAACCCCAGTACTCACAGACGAAGAGCTAGGGGAATATATCTCTGCTGATGTAGATGCACCCTCTCTGGACAATATAATCCCACAGGACAAAATCTTGTATTTCATCAATAATAGAGTGCCTTTTAATTATTCTAGTCTTCCACATTGGAATGCCATGTATACATTAGATAACGCTCTACGGTCGTTACAAACACAAATAACGACCATCCATCATGTAAATCGAGTAGTCCCGTCCCAAGGGGTCTGTTTTGTAGTCCTACTACGGAATCGAGACGAAGAATCCATCATCTTCAGCAAAGTCGAGCGTCATCAAGACCTCCTGCCACTCGAGCCAGAACCAGATACCGACAGAATACAAGCCTATCGGTACACGGACAAGGCAAAGTACCTCATCCAAAAGATGGGTTACGACCTAAAAAGCAACAAAGGACTGAACTACGGCAAGGGTCGACGTCTTCCTCTCCGGCTTCCAACACCTAAAGGAAAGCCGCAGGACTACTATCATCGAACTCGACGGGGGGTGGGCTATGTCACGCCGCCGTCAACTCCAGAGAGTTCGAAGGCAGAAGAAGTAGAACATTCTCATCCATCCGAAGCATCAACTTGGGATTCCGATACCAGTATCGGATCATCTTCAAGAAAGTGCTATCAGCCAACATGACATCTGTATAATCTCAAGAAGATGAAGGCGAAGACCAAACGCCAGAATTCTTCAAAGAAGAACCTTGGGCTCAACGCCTAGGAGAACAGTGGGAGTCTCGTTTTGAATTACGCGAACCCCCTACCGAAGACGAAGTCGAGCAGATCGACCTTGGGGATGGATCTTCTTCTAAACCCATCTTCATCAGCAAAAGCCTAATAGAAGAAGATCGAGAATCTTTAATCCAGCTGGCTAAAGAATATATCGATGTCTTCGCCTGGAGCTACCAAGATATGCCGGGACTTGATCCCCAAATTGCGATGTATAGGCTTAACATCTTACCTGATGCCAAGCCTATAAAGCAACAACAGCGACATTTTCGTCCTGACATCATGAATGCTATCGATCAAGAAGTAGACAAACTCCTGACCAGCGGATTCATTCGTGAAGAACAACACCCGGATTGGGTGGCCAACGTCGTCCCTATCACCAAAAAGAATGGGAAGATACGAGTCTGTATCGACTTCAAGGATCTTAACACTGCTTGCCCGAAGGACGAATTCCCACTACCAATCACCGACGTGATGATCGACAACACATGTGGCTTCGAACACATGTTTTTCATGGACGGGTATTCGGGCTACAACCAGATCAAGATGTTCCCCGATGACGCAAAACACACATCATTCAGGACTCCGAAGGGGGTCTTCTGCTACACAGTGATGTCCTTCGGCTTGAAGAACGTAGGTGCAACATACCAGCGAGCTATGAGCACCATCTTCCGTCAGCATCTTCGCAAGACAGTCGAATGCTATGTTGATGACATCGCAGTCAAGAGCCGTCTCAAAGGAGATCACCTACAAGACCTTAAGACAGTCTTCGATCTCATGCGAGCGCATCAACTCAAGATGAACCCCGCTAAATCCTTCCTTGGGGTTTCTAGCGGAAAGTTCTTGGGCTTTATTATTACGGCGAAAGGCATTCATGTCGATCCCGAGAAGACCAAGGCCATCCTCGACATGGACCCTCCGAAGAACCTCCGAGAACTTCGAGGCCTGCAGGGGCGCCTGGTATACATCCGGAGGTTTATAGCGAACCTTTCCGAAAAATGTCAACCCTTCACCCAGCTCATGAAGAAGGGAGTCTCTTACGTGTGGACAGAGGAATGCCAAAAAGCTTTCGACGACATCAAAGCTTACTTGACGAGCCCGCCAGTCCTGGTGGCACCCGTCGTCGGCAAACCATTTCTCCTCTACGTCCGTGCCATGGATCATTCCCTCGACGCTCTGCTTTCTCAGAACAGCGATACAGGCTATGAGCAAGCTATCTACTACCTCAGTAGAACACTAATCGGGGCCGAACACCGGTACAACCCCGTTGAAAAAGAGTGTTTGGCTTTGGTATTTGCCATCCAGAAGACTTGCCATTATGTCTCAGGCCAGACAATTCATGTCATCTCCCGAGTCAATCCACTCAGAGTTCTCATGACGAAACCAGGGTCATTAAACTCCCGGCTAGCTACGTGGGCAACCCTGTTAACGCCATACAATATGGTGTTCGTTCCACAAAAAGCCGTCAAGGGTCAGGCTCTGGCCGATTTTTTAGCTGCACACCCCATCCCAGAGTCCTCCAGACTCTATGAAGACATCCCGGATGAGGTCCAAGAATCAAACGTCACCGAAGAAAGCTCCGTCTGGCGGATGTTTTTCGATGGTGCTTCAAGAACAGGCTCCAAAGGCCACATCATCGCAGGAGTGGGGGTAGTCTTAGTCTCTCCCGATCAGCTGGTCATCCCGCGTGCCTACTCCCTTTCGAAGCCGTGCTCTAACAATGTTGCCGAGTACAACGCGCTCATCATGGGACTTCAGCTGGCGCAACAGCTGGGGTGGATCATCTGGAAGCCTACGGTGACTCAAAACTCGTCATTAATCAGGTCAGAGGGCAATACAAAGTTCGCCATAAAGATCTGATTCCTTACCATGAGGTTGCATTGAACATCATTTCAACCTTCACCAAGTTCTTCATCGAACATGTACCTCATTTACAAAATCTGGAGGCTGACGCTCTGGCTGGCCTCACAGCCTCATTGGCAGCACCCCTCGGGACTCAACACTACGTAATGGTAGTTGGTCGAGACTTGGTCTGTCTTAAGAACAACCTATGCTCACAAATTGCCCATGCCATGTCAACGAGTGCTGGTGTTAATGTCCGAGACTGGAGATTCCCGTTCATCGACTTCGCTGTCTACGAAATTCTCCCAGAGGACCCGAAAGAAGCCGTCTCAGTCAGGAGGGGCTCCCTTCGATTCTATTACGATACGGCTACTAAAATGCTGTACCGATGCTCCTATGATGGACTTCTCCTTCGATGTTTATCCAACGAAGAAGCAGCCGAAGCCCTTCGAGAAGCTCACGATGGAACCTGCGGGGCCCATCAACCTGGACCTAAGTTGCAGGATCGACTGCGATGCATGGGCTACTATTGGCCAACCATGGCAGCCGACGCTGTCGACTATGCTAAAAAGTGCCATGTGTGCCAGCTTCACGCTGACTTCATCCATACGCCGTCAGAACCACTACATCCTACGGTCGCCTTCTGGCCCTTCGAAGCCTGGGGCATGGATATTGTAGGACCGATCACCCCTCCTTCATCGATGGGACACCGCTTCATCCTAGCCATCACTGACTACTTCTCCAAATAGACAGAAGCAGTTCCACTAGCGGAAGTAAAGAGCTCTAGGGTGATCAGCTTCATCAAGCACCATGTCATCTACCGTTTCGGGGTACCTCAGAGGATTATCCACGATAACGGTCCTCAGTTCATCAGCCATGTTTTCAGCAGATTCTGTGACAAGAATCGCATTCAAAACGTGGCATCAACCGCCTACAATCCGGCAGCAAACGGATTGGCCGAGGCGTTTAATAAGACTATCGTCAAGCTACTCAAAAAGGTCATGTCATCCAACAAACGCGACTGGGACGAAAAGCTCGACGAATCCCTTTGGGCCTACCGTACAACGGTACGAACCCCGACGGACAACACACCATTCTTCCTGGTCTACGGGAGCGAAGCGGTACTGCCTCTCGAAATCCAGATACCCTTACTTCGTGTAGCAATCACAAATCAACTCACAAAAGAAGACAATCAACGTCGCCGTCTGCGAGAATTGGAGGCACTTGACGAAAAGCGTCTCCTAGCTCAATAACGCATCGAACTCTATCAAGCCCGTATATCACAGGCTTTCAACAAAAAGGTCAAGCAGAGGACTTTCCAAGTAGGTGACCTGGTTCTGGCAGTCAGAAGGCCGATGGTGTTGACTCACAAGATACCAGGAAAGTTTGAGCCCAAGTGGAAAGGACCTTTCATCATAGAGATGATATACTCAAACGGTGCCTACCGTCTCGCCAAATCCAATGGGGACTTGTTCATGATGCCTATCAACGGCAAGTTCCTAAAGAAGTACTACTCTTGACATCCTTCAGACTTGTACTTCTACCTCCACCCAACAAGGGAGTCTCTGGACCCAATCATCAGGGCTCACGTACACCTCCCGCAAAATCTTACGCTTCTGGAACCCAGCTGTTCCATAGTGTTCTATCTTCCAGTAGAGGGACAACCATGTCCATATTACCTATGAGTTGTTCCTCTACACCCTACAAAGCGGAATCTTATGCTCCGTAAGACGACGCTACCCATCATGTTTACCACATCCACATTACCTCTGAGTAAACACCCCGTACAGACAACTCCTGCGTTGTCGTACATTGATCGCAGAACTTCCACGTCCACATTACCTCTGAGTAGTTTTACGTATTCCCCCAGAGTCATTCCTACCACGCCCATAACACCTCTGAGTAGGAAGATTCTATCATTTGAATCCCATATTTGCCACGTCCACATCACCTCTGAGCAAACATGTCGGTTCTCTCGAACTTATTATCTGTACCTAAAAACCAAGGTGCACAAAAGATAATAGGTCCACACAAATCATCAAGTTTATGACAAGCAAAAATGAATACACCACAAAAAACTCTGTATTCTTTATTCAAAAATAAAGGATTACACCCCTAGCAAGAGTTGCAAATTACACAAAAAAAAGAGATTACAATCCCTAAACATCCCCGGGGTTGGCCGAAAGCTCTTCAATCCGATGCTTCAAGCCTGCTGCCCGAGTCTCTACAGTCGCCAGGACCCGGCGTTCGGCTTCTTGACGCATCTTTTCTATGGCCTCAGGAGAAGTGTCATCCTCATGCTTCTCGTCCAACTGCTGCTGCTGCTAAGCCAGGGTAAGAGCCCGGCGCGTGAAAGCTGCTTCCTCCTCCTTAGATGCTATATGTTCAGCCTGGACTCGTTCAGCATCTAATAAGAGTTGGGCCCGCTGGTCTTCAAGGAGGCGAATCTTGGCATCAACCTCCGCTATACTAGCATCCAACGCGGCCCGCAACTCCACCTTCTCCTGCGTGGATTGAGATAGCCTCTCCACCGCAGCCTCAGTTTCAGCCACCTCGCGTTCCCAGACACCCACGGTGGCCTGATAAGAGGACTCAATCTCAGCGATTAGCTTCTCCTTTTTCGCGTCTATCAGGATGGAGAGATCATTTCGCTGGATACGCTGAAACTCGGAAAGCAGCTGGTCCAGCTCAGTCACCGAGGCCTCCAGAATCTTGACCATATGATCATGGCCCTGGTGGAGACGTATCAGACCGATGTGTGGAAGTGCCATAGATTTTGCCATCATGAAACTCCCATTGGCGTTCATCACTGTCGATACACCCTTCTGCTGCATCTTGTATACTGCCTCAACGATGAATGTTACGTATTCGTCCGCATCCGCCAGCACTTGTGGTGTCATGGCAGGAGTTGGAGGAGCTGCCCTAGACGGCAGACCTGAAGAGGACCCGCCGACCTCAATCTGCGAGGCTTGAACGTCGACCTCAGCAGACCCTCCCGCACCAAGAACTTGAATTCTGCTACCAGCTCCAGATGCCAAGAGAGCAGAAGGAGTTGGGTGGGGTATCGATATCATCCCCCAAGTCGAAGAAGCAACAGTGGGCTCCTGCACCAGCAAGCCCTTGCCCTTTCCCGTCTCAAAGGGACTATCAACATCCGGAGTTGCCTCCTCCACCACCGAGGCGCGACTTGTACCCAGCACGGAGCCTTCCTCTGGCAAGCTAACTGGATCAGCTCCCGTTTCCTGGCGAGGCACGTCTTTTGGGGTCGGGCTCGACAGACGAGTCTCCCCCTTATCATCGAATCCCTCCACAGGGACCGAATCTGTCGCGACCCCCCGGTCGGCAGCCACCTCAGTCTCCATTGCTGAGCCTGGGGTAGGGCTCGGCAATGTTACAGCCGACCTCCCCTCATCATGACAAGGAGGGGAATCAACCCTCTCCTCTGTTTCAATCACGTCTGTTGCCCCCGTAACAGATTCACACATCTCTAGAGGAACGTCATCTGAAGACGACGAACTCCACTCCACTTCTTCATCTGGAAGCCCCATGTCTACTGGACCCTCAACGTCCAAGGCCTCCACGGCGGCTTGCACCACTCCGGGAACTGCTTCAACCTCAGCTTCCCTTTCTACATAATCTGGAGATACTGGAGTCTCCACAACAACGACATCATCTGGGTTCTCCTCCTCGGGAGACATCATAATCGGCAGAATGCGCTCTTCCGATGAGCCCGCCACCTCCTTTGGTCTGCTGTCACCAGATTTTGTAGTACGGGGTCTCCTTTTTAGCGGCTCCTACAAAAAGAAAGCATAGGTCACAAGAAATGTTGAACCTAACCAGACTATTTGGGACATCCTTACCTCCACAGGTGCTGAATTCGATGACACTGTCGGTGACAATACCTTCTTCTGTCTCTTTGGCGTGGAAGAGCCAGCCTCTGTATCAGCACGTCTTTTCGGTTGATCGACCGAAGGCTCTTCCTGACCCCCTGTGGATACGGTAGGGGTACCTCGATAACCCACCTCTGGCGGACGGTACGATCGAGCCTTCGCCAATATGTTCCCGGTCACCGCTAACTGAGTGCCGGCAATAAGACTAGTCTCCCTATCATATCCGGGGGGCACGACATTCATAAAACAATAAAATTTGGCAGCCGAGAAAAGAATCGGCGACCGCGGATTCTGGACGGGCAGCGTAAAGCGAGCTCCGGTATATCCGGCATTGTAGTAATGCCAAGCTCGTGCACCATCCAACAAACTTCCAGTATACACCAGGTTAATACTGGGGTTGTCCAACATCAACTGAGCGTAGCCGAATTGTCATGCAAAACGGCTCAGCAAATACGGTTCCAGGTAACACTGGTTCATATTCCGGTACACCAGATGGGACGGCCGGATACTTTGCAACCAGCAGAATCCCCATGGAGGCAGAGTGGTGGCATCTTCACCCGAATCCACTAAGTCTTCGTTGGCCTCAAAACCTGAAAAGACAAGACCAACTTTGGTGATCTCCCACCTCTGAAGGTGGGATAAAATTTTCCTGCAAACAGGAACACCAGCATGCAACCAGCTCCTCTGGTGGAAACGGCGAAGGAATGCATCCCCGACCCTGTGGTCTTCTTCCGAGCCCGGACTCATCACATTGGGATGGTGTAAAATTAACCACCCCATCAGATAATGAAACGATAGTTCGGCACGGGGGAAGTTGTCATTCCTACCTCGTTCATGCACCACATTTCCCGTAAATTCTCGTAAACCTCGCAGCAGGTTGCACACCATGGCGGGGAGCAAAGCTAGGCGTCGGCCAAAAACTAACTTCACAGCTGGCAGGATTAGATTCCGGGTCACCCTCTCCACGGAGCCTGACCCGCCCGAGAAGACATAATCCCGAAGCCGAATCATCAGATACGCAGCTAACACTGCTTTTGACGACATCCGATGAGTAAGGTACCAGAAATAGCTATAGGAGCGCTCATCCGACTGCCGGTCCTCATTTTCCCGGGGATTCTTCTCACCTAACCTGCTCATTTCGGAGAGCACCACGCTACTGGAAAGCGCTGACGGAGTGGTAAACTGGGAGGGATCCTCCTTGTCTTGCTTAAAGACGTAATCTCTCCAAGCGGTCATATGAGGCTGTGACCCGCCCTTATCCCTCTTCTGCATATAATAATGATGACTCGCCACTTCCTTGAAGACGGCCATCATCTCCTCGATTTTGTACCTAGGACTTGGAACTCCTCGTTGGTCGGAAAATATTCCTCATAAGGCTCTGATCCCCAAGGAAGCTTTGACACTTCGTACATTTCATGAAGTGCGAGTCCCAGCTCCCCCACCGGGGTGAAGAAAGTCCCGGTCTGGGTGTTAAACATCTCCAGAAGTGCAAAGAACATATGCCGGTTGATGTCAACACCTGCCTGAGTAGCACGGATTGCGGCAGTCAGCCCCATCTCTCGGAGTTCGGTTTGGAATCGTGACAGAATCCACAGTATTGGCTTGTCCCATTTGGAAACATAATGACACCAACTCTCTACCCAAAATTCACCTTTCGGGTACGATCGCTCCAACAAAAGCATGCGGTTCGCAAAAGTCGAAGCGCCAAAAGCAAATGTATTGATGGGAACGTCACTGTAAATGCTCCCGGGACGTAGAGTCCGCCAGGTGAAAGAAGGCCCAGACCGCACGGTGGCCAAAGTATCTCTCTGGTTGGAGGTCGTGTCGACCTTGATGGCGCCTGCCACCGCCCCCTCTTGAGACAGGGTTAGCTCCCAAGATATCCTCCTCTTGGAAGCAAGGCGACAGAAAGCCGTCAAAGGCCATTAACGCTCAAGTTGCTTAATCGTCATATGCACTCCTCTTGCTGTAAAGAACCAATCTTCCTTGACCTTCAACACCTTTGCTTCAATAGAAGCAAGGCGGTCCCCGAATAGGAACTCAGGCTTCAAGAAAGTTATATTATCAGAAGTAGCAGATTTCAAAATGCCACGCTCCATCATTCGTTTAAGGAACCCGTGCTGTTGTTCCCGGATTTGAGTCATTCTTTCGGGAGGCTGATCCAGCATAATGGCAGCTTGGGCAGGGTTTACCACCTCTTCATTATAGTCTACCACCATTTGACAAAGGGCAGCGTCTAGAAGCACTTCATTCAAGAGTGGGACAATCATCGACACTGGTGGTCAACAAAAGAAGGCAAAGATTCAGAGACAAGAGAATCTGAGCCACGAAGCACATAAGGCTCAGGCGCATCTGAAAAGAAGCTGCGGCGCATCATGAGGGTCTAAACCCATGCGCGTCAGCAGTGGAACTTCGGCGCATCATCAGGGTCTAAACCCATGCGCGTCAGCAGTGGAGGTTCAGCGCATCATGAGGGTCTAAACCCATACGCGTCAGCAGTGGAGCTTCGGCGCATCATCAGGGTCTAAACCAATGTGCGTCAGCAGTAGAGCTTCAACGCATCATCAGGGTTTAAACCCACGCACGTCAGCAATGGAGCTTCGTCGCATCATTAGGGTTTAAACTCATGTACGTCAGTAGTGGAGCTTCGACGCATCATCAGGGTTTAAACCCATGTGCGTCAGCAGTGGAGCTTCGACGCATCATCAGGGTTTAAACCCATGCGCGTCGGCAGTGGAGCTTCGGTGCACCATCAGGGTTTAAACCTATGCGCGTCGGCGGAAAAACCTCAGCACATCCTCAGGACTCAAGGTCCATACGCGTCGACGTACGCGAGTTCTAAAAATAATGGTAAAAAATGATAAAACCTACCAATCACCGCCGGCCGAGCATCGGCGAGCGGTCGGGGGACATCACCTACGACAGCCTCTACAGGCTCTTTCCCTTTGCCTCGTCCTCGGCCAGCACCGCCACGAGGAGTCTTGGGAGCCATTTCTTGAAAGAAGAAAGTTTGGATTTTTCAAAAGAAGAACTCTAAAAAGAAAGAAAGCAAAGAGAGGAAGAATTCTCTCTATCTCTCTATCTCACGCCTATTGATAGGCCCAGTCGCACGCGTGAACCGATGAAGTGTGACCTCAGCCGCCGCTTCGGGTCCTGTGAGGAGATAACCGCAAATAAATCCAAAAAGATCATCATTAATCTTCTTGGTTATTGAAGCATCATCATTCACATTTACTGAGAGGAGCATGCGCCCCATCACTGATGCGCGGAGTAATCATGCACCCAAGTATTCTAAAACTTGACAAGAAGTTTTGAAAACTTTGAAAGGGGTCTTGTAGAAGCATGGAATTTCAGGACCAGAAATCCTATGCGCCTAACATCACATGCGCCAGGGAGCTCAGATAAAGTACTTGGCACAGCAGAGCATAGACATTAAATGAAGACTTTTATTTTCATATAAAAGTTTGTTACATATCTTAAAAAGAGCTGTACAAAGGAAAATTTCTACAAAGAAAAGACCCTAAGTCTACAGCTAGGCGCAGCAACCACCATGCACTCTCAAACAGGCGCATCTCGCCATGCGCTCCCTAGCCAGGCGTATTCCTTCAGCAGCTCAGTTATGTGCATCCTCAGTTATGTGCATTCCTTCAGCAGCTCAGTTATGTGCCACCCTTCAGCATCCCAGTCAGGCGTATCATGAAGTGTCAGCATATGCGCCATCAAATGCTTCGACCAATGAAGCATTTATCGAGCAGAACGAGGGTGGCAATCAACCCTCTAGCTGGAGGAAGAGCTCCCCAAACCAAGGAAGAGGAGAGCACCGCAACCAATCTGCGGCTAAAGGAGCAGCTTTCAACCCAACCAGAATGGGCAACACCCACTCTAGCGGGAGGATGAGCTCTCCTAAAGCCCAAGAAAGATGATCGGGATACCGCAATTCCGATCTGCGGCTCTTCCAGCATAACGTAGACGAGGCTCGAGCATCCCGATCTTTGGATGCAACAGGCACATTCCGTCTGCCTCAGAAGCCCTTGACTCCGACTTTTGGATGTAACAGTCACCTTCAACTGTATCAATTAAGACCATGCATCGCATCTTCACCCTCGGGAGCATCTCATCAATAGAATGTGCTCGAGTAAACAAGTTCATTTTGGGAGGACGTGAGAGAACGAGAAGCAAACCCTCTCTATGCCACTATTTATAGGCCGGGCAAATCAAACCCATGCACCAAGTGGCTGGCTCTCCGAATTCCGTGTAATGAATTTGCATTAATGGTGATGAACCCGACGCTTCGAATTCAGCCAAGTTATTTAAAGCACTCGAAGAACGTAACAGTCAAGCCCATAAAGATGTGTCATGCAAAGTGGATGCGCCGGCCAAATCGCGTATTATACTGACGTGCCCAGCTCCCATCAACCTCATAAGGATGCGTCCCTATGCGTCCCCATGCGCCTAGTGGAACGTCGATCGATGCGCCTACTCGATAAACCCATCACCTGTCAAAAGAACATTAAATACTGAAGTCTGACAGAGTTGGCAGCACGTCCCCCGAGGACCGAACAGTTGACAGCTTTTTCAGAAAATAAAGCGTCGCCGACGTCAGCATCATCATTACTCCCCTCCGGCGGTTACAAACCACGTGGCCGCCCAACCATCTCGCATGCGCCTCCGCAGCCATGTGCCTAAATCTCTGCATGCGCCTCAAAAACCGTACGCCTCAGACTTTTTCTCTGATCCCTAAAGACAGAAGTAAAGTCACTACTGAAGCCCCGCATGCGCCTCAAAAGCTACGCGCCCCGACTGGTTCGTGACTCCTAAAGGTTACGAGCCAAAGGCTCCTCATGCGCCCAATCTCAGGCGCATCCTATCAGATCACTCCCCACCAAATTCGAGATCTTCGAGCCATGGACCTACGACACGCGTCATTTGACTTGATTCAGCCTATGAAGGGGTGCTAATCACCCAAGATCTCAGCAACTGAAAGATCTTCTCCGTTGCTACGTGTCAGCTCTACCGTAGCCCACGACAGCAACAAGAAAAGTTCAACTCCTCAATCAGGACGCATCGCCTATGCACCTCCATCAGCAACCACCATATGGCGTCCCCACGTACAGGCGTATCCTATATACGCGCATGAGCAGCCAGCCTGCAAAGCTATAAATAGAGGGATCATCTCCTTCTAACAGACACACACACAGACAGACACACGTCGTACAACCATCAGCAACATATAGAGACATGCTGATACAGACACTCAACGTCTTCTTCCTCTCTACAAGCTCCTGTACCTAGAGCAACCCAGATCTTTAGAGAACCGAGAACCGTCGTCAGATCGTCAACGGAGTCAACACATTACCACTCGCTCCATTGGCACAAGGGATCCCGATAAACAAAAGTGTACTCCTAGGACTACATCAAAGAGAGGGGGTGGGAGGGCGAGGCGGCGGACGGGAGGGCGAGGCGGCGGGCCGAGCACGGCGATAAGGTCGGCGGGTGGATCTGCCATGCGTAGAGGAGGGAGAGGGGAAGTAGCGGAGAGAGGGGGAGGAAGGAGGGGAGAGAGGCGAGGGAGAAGCTGGCCGGGCTCCGCCGGCCTAGGTCGGGCAGGACGCGGAAGCCGCCACGAGCAGGATGAGCGGGGGGGGGGGAGAACCAGATATATATATATATATACATATATATATATATATATATATATATATTTTTAATATATATATATATATATATATATATATATATATATATATATATATATATATATATATATATATATATATATATATATATATGCATGTTTTTCCATCCTAGCTATAGATTACGAATTTGAAGATTTTTCAAACTTCTGCAAGCTCTGTCGTTACCTCGGCCATTCTGACTTGGCTTGTATAGTTGTCCCACAAGATCAGTCTGCAACCAAGGAGTATGGGGGTCAGGTTCTCCCCGATCATACTGGAGTTCTTGCTCCCGAGTGGGGTTCTTCCCAAGCGGTTTTCTTGCAGCAAACGGTAATGGTATCGAGTGCTCTTTCTCTCGAGCATACTTGTCACTTCCCGTTCCCGGAATACGTATTTTAAGTACATGTACTGCAGGAATATATTTATTTAATATTTATCATGTATTGTTCTGTATTTAAATTCCTTTAATTTCTCGCTAATTATCTTTCTGCATTTTACTTTCTGCTTTGCTTTTGGGTTCGGTCCGAGTTGGTTTATTTTTTGGCCTTGGATGGTTCAACATGAACCCAACTCCCCACCTACCACCACTCCTTCATTGAAAGCCCCATTCCCTTTCTCTCTCATCATTACTTCACCATTACTCTTCTTTTTTCTCATAAACTCTCCCCTACCTACCCAGTCGCATAGGCAAGTGCCAACTTGCTTCTTAATGGATTTTCATTTTTGTTGTTCCATTGTCTTCCTCTCAAGATTCTTAGATACTTTAGTACTTAGCATTTTCAATTTCCATGGCTCATTTCATGTAGATCTAAGTTTAATACATTTTCGGATTTTTTAGGTTTTGATCTAGTAACTTTGTTATTCTTTAAGTTTTGATGGTTCCATGTTGTAAAGAATTTCGTTCTACCCTATTTTAACCTATGAAAGTCCGGATTTGGGCTTGGAATGAAGGATTTATGGAGCTTAGAAGTAGTGGCCTCATGGTTCTTCTTCTCAGAAATTGGAGAAGAAGAACAGTGCTGGCCGCATGAACTTCCGTGGCCGCATGAATTTCCGTGGCCGCATGAACTTCCGTAGCCGCATGAACTTTCTTGGCCGTATGAACTTTCGTGGCCGCATGAACTTCCGTAGCCGCAAGAACTTCCGTGGCCGCATGAATTTTCGTGGCCGCATGAACTTCCGTGGCCGCATGAACTTTCGTGGCCGCATGAACTTCCGTGGCCGCATGAACTTTCGTAGCCGCATGAACTTCAGTGGCCACATGAATTTTCGTGGCCGCATGAACTTTATGGCCGCATGAACTTCCGTGGACGCAAGAACTTTCGTGGCCGCATGAACTTTCGCAGTCGCATGAATTTCCGTAGCCGTATGGCACTTCCTGGCCGCATGAGATCCTGACAACATATGCATTCTCAGCCGCATGAACTTCTATAATTTCCCGGCCGCATGAACTCTAGCCCATGATGCCTTTTGACTCATTCTTGTCCCGAATTGACATTGATTGATATTGATTGTGACCTTGACTAATAATTAATCATGCATTCCTAGTTGGAACTAAGAGACTGGCTAGTCGTCTTATTTAAATTGAATGAATGAAACACGTTCATATTAACTATGAACTATTGTAATCGATTGGCCAACCCCGAATATTGGCATATAGATACATGCAGGCTACAATTTATTTATTTATTTTACAAAAGCAGTATGTGTACTTTATGGTCAAGGCATGATTATTCCGTGGTTTGTTTTAATTGTTGCATTACGCTATGTAAGACCTACAACCTAACCGTACGGGTATCGTTGTAGAATGGGGCATATCGTACTTTGTACGGAAGTACTCATTCTGAATGACCATGATCCACGACATGGGATTTCACTCAACGTAGAGACTATTAAGTTAAATAAAATAATGATTGCATGGAGAGAATGGATTCCCGAGTTCTTATATGGTAGCCCTCTTTGGGACTATTAAGTGCCCGACAGGCCGGCTGGTTCCCACAGATACTGCAAATCTGCCACACGGGCAGGGAGCGGTATCTGTTTATATTATTTATTGTATATTGTATATTAATGATGGACGACCCGCTGGGACTCGTCTAATTCATGATTGGTACAATTGATTGATTGGATAGACTAGCCTTGCTTGCACATAGTAAGAACTGAGGAATCTTTATTGCATAATTCCAGGATAACTTGAAAGTTACCGTAGTAAGCCGTTGTAGTTGCATGGCCGTTTAAGTTGACTTGTTTGTGTACTGTACCTACTCTGTTAACTAACTGAGATGATCAGAATGTCAGGATATGACGGGCCAACTTCTGTCCTTGTTTGGTTGGGAAGTTGGTTCGAAGTATCGTGATGTTATGTGAATTCCAGTAGCAAGCAGAGATCTATATATCATATTATCTTATTACTGGTTCTAATTTCTCATATCGTGCTTTCTTGCGGTACTTGCTATTAGAGGTCTAACCTCTCTGGTTTTGCATGGCCAGATTTAGAGCCGGTTCCCGAGGACTCAGCTTACTTCCACCTCCAAGATGGTTAATACTAGAGGAATGATCGCAGAAGGACTCGAGTTGGTTCCTTACTTCCCCACTCGTTTTGTTATATACTTTTTATTTTGCCGATTGGCACCGACATGTTAGTCGGATCGTCTTGTACTTACTTTTATATAATTATAACTAAGTCAGGCTGCAGCTGATAAACAATTGTGTATACCTTGCTTCATCATCTGGCTATATTTTATAAAGCTAGATATCAAGAACATTTTGACTAAGCGTTTGGGATGCCTTACTGCTTTATCTTACATGTTCTCTATTACTGTTTTCTTGTTTGAATGATTGAGATAATAGATGTGAAGCGACCATAGCGAGACTTTCATGTAGTATGCACCCCTCGTCTTCTAGACAGCATTGATCGTATTATACGGTATTCCTCTACCCGTAATACGTAGCTGGCTGAGTCATTCCCGTGCTCTCCAGTATTCTGGTTCTGGGGCGTGACAATGTTTTAGTTGTGGCCCATGCAGGTCTGATTTCAGACTTGTGGGGTGTTTTAATTTATAGGATGTCTCAATCACACATGTTTTCCTTTGATCTCATGATTCGTTGATTCTCGACCCTAGCTTGACCTTCCGGTATCATTGGACTTCATTGATTTTTTCTGTCCGATCGTTTGATTGTTCTCTTATCCCTTTTCTTAGGGGCACCTCGTCCGCATCTGTCAGAACTGGATATCAACAACCAGTGCAGCATGGGCAACCTGACCAGGTTGGTCAGCAACAAGGGCCAGAACTACCTCAAGAGACTATCCAAGAAGAAGTGATAGTGGAACCAGCAGCTGGACCGCAGTATCCGGAGGTTCCTACACCACCAATAATTCCACCTACCCCTGTGAAAGTGGACACACCAGCCCTTCTGGAGATCATGAGAGAGATGATGGCGACTCAGCAACATAAGATGTTAGTCCAGTAGCGCATGCATGCTCAGTTGCAAGAGCAGAACGTACTACTCAACCAAGGATTGCAGAAAGCTTTAGAAAGAGGGGCGAGGACAGATTCAGGAGCATCAACCAGATTTTGCAAGTACAACCCCCGCCGTTTCGAGGGCACGGAAGATGCCATCTCAGCAGATGCATGCCTTAAGGATATTGAGGCCATTTTGACAGCCGCTAAGGTGCCGGCAGAAGAATATGTGGATCAGGTGAAGTTGTTACTTCAGGATCTCGCACGTGATTGGTGGGAATCAGAGGAAGTGGGCATCAGACGTCCTGTTGCTTGGGAAAATTTTACTGCAAGGTTCAAGACCAAGTACTATGGAGTTGTGGCGCAGTTTGAGCAACAGCAGAAGTTTATCAACCTCAAGCAGGCCGGCAAGACGGTAGATGCTTATGCAGCGGAGTTCTGCAGATTGAGTTGGTTCGCCCCAGAGATGGTAGAAACGGAGAGCCAGAGGGCTATGAGGTTCCAGCAAGGATTTCATCTTGAGCTCTTGCAATTGATAGAGGGGCACAATTATCAGACTTTTGACAAAGTATTGACGGCAACCCGAAGGCATGAGATCACCATTCAGAGGATCACGACAAGGACTGGGGACCAGAAGAGATCCCACAGTCAGATTGAAGGAGGAGGGGGAGTAGCGCCCCAAACAACAGCACCGTCCCTTGGCATTCGTATTCACGATGTGGCAATACGAGGGCCAGCACCACCAAAGCAGCAGCAACAGCAACAACAACAACAGAGGAAGAACCAGCAACCCCCGATGGGCTGCACTTATTGTGGGAAGGTAGGGCACACTAGAGATGTGTGTCCGACATTGAACGGACTGTGTTTGATATGTGGAAGTCTAGATCATCGGGTTACCACCTGTCCCATGAATTCGAGGTCAGAAGGTCCAGTGCAACAATTTCTTGCTCTGTCAGCACCAGGGGCAAGCCTGTATCGAGGACCAGCGGTGGCAGTGAGACCGTTGACACAGCGCCCGTTTATATCGCAAGCTCAGATGTTTCGGCAGCAGGGACCGCCGATGCAGCAACACCAGCATAGACCACCCCAGCATCATCAAGGCAGGGGCCAGCAGCAGCACCAGGCTAGGCCGCAACATGGGAACCAACAAGGAGGTCGAGGGCAGGCATTCACTTTGTCCTTGGAAGAGGCATTAGCATCGGGAGATGTTGTGGCAGGTAACATTCTCGTCGCCCCACATCTCGCAGTAGTATTGTTTGATTCGGGAGCATTACACTCATTTATATCTGCACAATTTGCAACACGGCTAGGAATGGAATTCGAGGCATTGCTAGGGAGGTTAAATATACTCACTGGTAATAGGCTCATATGAGTTAGTAGAGTTATTCTAGCATGTAGCGTTGTAGTTTGCGGGCATTCCTTACCCGCCCGGTTGATAGAATTTTCTGTTGGAAATTTCGACGTTATCTTAGGCATGGACTGGCTGAAAGACAGTCATGCGACAATAGATTATCGTAGAGGGAGTGTATCTTTTGATATTCCAGGCATGAAGAGATTCACCTTAGTCAGAACAGTGGCAACTCACCAAGAGCAAAGGGTAGTAACGGCAATGGAAGAAGTTCAGGTTCCGAAGGTAGTTAAAGAATTTCTAGACGTATTTCCTGAAGAACTTCCAGGTCTACCACCGGTTAGGGATATTGAGTTCAGTATAGAATTGGCACCTGGAAATAAACCGATATCAGATCGAGTTTACAGAATGGCGGATTCAGAGCAGGCCAAGGTATATCAGCACATAGAGGAACTGAAGGAGAAGAAGTTCATCCAAGCTAGCATATCACCATGGGCAGCACCAGTGGTACTTGTAGGGAAGAAGGATGGGTCATCCAGATTGTGCATCGATTACAGGAAGCTTAACGCGGCAACAGTAAAGAACAAGTACCCACTATCCAGGATCGACGACTTGTTTGATCAGTTGAGCAGAGATAGAGTTTTCTCCAAGAGAAGAGGCATTAGCATCGGAAGATATTATGGCAGGTAACATTCTCGTTGCCCTACATCCCGCAGTAGTATTGTTTGATTCGAGAGCATCACACTCATTTATATCTGCACAATTTGCAATACGGCTAGGAATGGAATTCGAGGCATTGCCAGGGAGGTTAAATATACTCACTGGTAATGGGCTCATAGGAGTTAGTAGAGTTATTCTAGCATGTAGCGTTGTAGTTTGCGGGCATTCCTTACCTGCCCGGTTGATAGAATTTTCTGTTAGAAATTTCGACGTTATCTTAGGCATGGACTGGCTGAAAGATAGTCATGCGACAATAGATTATTGTAGAGGGAGTGTATCTTTTGATATTCCAGGCATGAAGAGATTCACCTTAGTCAGAACAGTGGCAACTCACCAAGAGCAAGGGGTAGTAACGGCAATGAAAGAAGTTCAGGTTCCGAAGATAGTTGAAGAATTTTTAGACGTATTTCCTGAAGAACTTCCAGGTCTACCACCGGTTAGGGATATTGAGTTCAGTATAGAATTTGCACCTGGAAATAAACCGATATCAGATCGAGTTTACAGAATGGCAGATTCAGAGCAGGCCAAGGTATATCAGCACATAGAGGAACTGAAGAAGAAGAAGTTCATCCAAGCTAGCATATCACCATGGGCAGCACCAGTGGTACTTGTAGGGAAGAAGGATGGGTCATCCAGATTGTGCATCGATTATAGGAAGCTTAACGCGACAACAGTAAAGAACAAGTACCCACTACCCAGGATCGACGACTTGTTTGATCAGTTGAGCAGAGATAGAGTTTTCTCCAAGATAGATCTTCGTTTAGGGTATCATCAAGTGAGGGTTCGGAAGGAGGATATTCCTAAGACAGCATTCAGGTCGAAGTATGGGTATTATGAATTCTTGGTAATGCCGTTTGGTTTGACCAATGCTCCAGCAATATTTATGGATTTGATGAACCGTATCTTTATGCCGTACTTAGATCAGTTTGTCATTGTATTTCTTGACGACATTCTCGTATACTCTGCTAGTGAAGAGGAGCATGAAGACCACCTCAGAAAAGTGTTACAGGTTCTGAGAGAGAACCAGTTGTACGCCAAGCTCAGCAAGTGTGAGTTCTGGACGGATCATATTTCATTTTTGGGTCACATCATATCAGGAACTGGAGTAGCAGTAGATCCCAAGAAGGTAGAAGCAGCAGAGAGTTGGCCAGTACCTAAGACCGTAGTAGATGTGTAGAGTTTCTTGGGATTGGCAGGATATTACAGGAGATTCGTAGCAGACTTTGCAAGACTTTCAGCACCCATGACCCGCTTGACACGAAAGGATGTACCATTTATCTGGTCGGCAGAATGTCAAGCATCATTTGAGAACTTGAAGCAGAAGTTGATATCAGCGCCTATTCTTACATTGCCAGTTGGACTCGGAGGTTTTACCGTTAATTGTGATGCGTCAGGAAGAGGACTTGGATGTGTCCTAATACAACATGGAAATGTGATAGCATATGCATCTAGACAACTTCAAAACCACGAGAAGAATTACCTAACTCATGATTTGGAGTTGGCGACAGTAGTATTTGCTTTGAAGCTTTGGAGGCATTACTTATATGGTGATCGAGTGGACATGTACACAGACCACAAAAGTCTGAAGTACATCTTTACTCAGAAGGAGCTGAACATGAGGCAGAGAAGATGGTTGGAGTTGATCAAGGATTATGACGTGGAGCTTCAGTATCATCAAGACAAGGCTAATGTGGTAGCAGATGCTCTCAGCAGGAGAGGCGGCACATTTATGTTGACAACACAGAAGCATATCTTAGAAGACCTTCAGAAGATGGGTATCAAAGTTATACTTCCAAGTGATGTAGGAATTCTGGCAAGTCTACAAGTTCAATCTGACTTGGTAGACAGGATCAAGGCAGCTCAGGCACAGGACCCAAGGATTCAGAAACTTAGGACAGAATGTGAGTCAGGACTCAGAAAGGAGATGAGAATCCATGAAGATGGTACGCTTAGGTTTGGATCACGTCTATGTGTGCCTAGTGGAGATATCAGACCGGAGGTTATGACAGAAGCTCACAGCTCTCAGTATTCTATACACCGTGGAGGGACCAAGATGTACCAAGATATCAAGCAGCACTTCTGGTGGAACGGGATAAAGAGAGAGATAGTTATATTTGTTTCCCGTTGCTTGGTATGTCAACAAGTGAAGGCAGAACAACAGAGGCCAGCTGGGTTATTGCAACCGCTTCCTATTTTGGAATGGAAATGGGAACATATTACAATGGACTTTGTGACTGGTTTACCGAGATCACAAAGTGGTAAAGATGCTATTTGGGTGATAGTAGATCGGCTTACAAAGGTGGCACACTTTCTTCCTTTCAGTGTAGGGCAATCTATAAAAAAGTTGGCAGAGTTGTATATGCAGCAGATAGTCAGGCAGCATGGAGTCTCTATCAGTATTGTGTCAGACAGAGATACCCGCTTTACATCACATTTCTGGAAGAGCTTACATCATAGTCTGGGTACCAAGTTAAGATTTAGCATAGCTTACCATCCACAGACGGACGGACAATCAGAAAGAACAATTCAGACTTTAGAAGATATGTTGCGAGCTTGCACCTTAGATTTTGGAGGGTCTTGGAAGGGCCACTTGCACTTAGTCGAGTTCTCATACAACAACAGTTATCAAGCCAGTATCCAGATGGCGCCATTTGAAGCACTATATGGTAAGAAGTGTAGGTCACCGCTAGCATAGGATGATATCGGGGAGAGGAAGATGCTAGGCCCAGAAATGATTGTCCAGACAGTTGAAGTGGTTAAGAGAATTAGAGTGCGACTTCGAGTTGCGCAAGATCGGCATCGTCATTGGGCAGACCAGCATCGTAGGCCACTAGAGTTTTCTGTTGGGGACCATGTGTTCTTGCAGATCTCACCTACCCGTAGGGTCATTAGATTTGGCGTTCACGGAAAATTGAGTCCGCGGTACGTGGGCCCATTTGCTATCCTTGATAGGATATGCGATGTTGCTTATTGTTTATCCCTTCCACCTTCGTTACGAGAGGTGCATGACATGTTTCATGTATCTCAGTTGCGATGGTATGTATCGGACCCAAGTCATATCCTTGATCATTCTGAGCTGGTTGTCGGTACCAACCTGTCTTACGAGGAACAGCCTGTGTCTATTTTGGACCGAAGAGAGAAGATACTCAAGAACCGAACAATTAGCCTTGTCCAGGTTGCTTTGGGTCATCACTCTTTAGGGGAGTCAACGTGGGAACGTGAGGATGACATCCAATCATGGTATCCGTACCTGTTTGACTTACAAGGTATATTTCTTTCTGTATACCTTGATTGTCTTAACTCCTCATGCTTGTCACCTTATGAGTAGAATTTCTTGGTGTCGTCGATAGTTAAACATAAATATGTTACTTGCTATTGGCATTATAGAATGATTGCTTACTCAAATTGCTTATACTTAGATTAGTTTAGCTCTGATGTTTCTATCCTGCTTGGATTTAAAATTTCGAGGACAGATTTTTCTAAGGTGGGTAGAGATGTCACTTTCCGTTCCCAGAATACGTATTTTAAATATATGTACTACTGAAATATATTTATTTAATATTTATCATGTATTGTTATGTATTTAAATTTCTTTAATTTTTCGCTAATTATCTTTCTGCATTTTACTTTCTGCTTTGCTTTTGGGTTCGGTCCGAGTTGGTTTATTTTATGGCCTTGGATGGTTCAACATGAACCCAACTCCCCACCTACCACCACTCCTTCATTTAAAGCCCCATTCCTTTTCTCTCTCTTCATTACTTCACCATTACTCTTCTTCTTCCTCATAAACTCTCCCCCACCTACACAGCTGCATAGGCAAGTGCCAACTTGCTTCTTAATAGATTTCCATTTTTGTTGTTCCATTGTCTTCCTCTCAAGATTCTTAGATACTTTAGTACTTAGCATTTTCAATTTCCATGGCTCATTCATGTAGATCTAAGTTTAATAAATTTTTGGATTTCTTAGGTTTTGATCTAGTAACTTTGTTATCCTTCAAGTTTTGATGGTTCCATGTTGTAGAGAATTTCGTTCTACCCTATTTTAACCTATGGAGGTCCGGATTTGTGCTTGGAATGAATGATTTATGGAGCTTAGAAGCAGTGGCTTCATGGTTCTTCTTCTCAGAAATTGGAGAAGAAGAACAGTGCTGGCCGCATGAACTTCCGTGGCCGCATGAATTTCCGTGGCCGTATGAACTTCCGTGGCCGCTTGAACTTCCGTGGTCGCATAAACTTTCGTGGCCGCATGAACTTCCGCAGCCGCATGAATTTTCGTAGCCGTATGGCACTTCCTGGTCGCATGAAATCCTGACCACATATGCATTCTCAGCCGCATGAACTTCTATAATTTCCCGACCGCATGAACTCTAGCCCATGATGCCTTTTGACTGATTCTTGTCCCGAATTGACATTGATTGATATTGATTGTGACCTTGACTAATAATTGATCATGCGTTCCTAGTTGAACTAAGAGACTGGCTAGTCGTCTTATTTAAATTGAATGAATGAGACACGTTCATATTAACTATGAACTATTGCAATCGATTGGCCAACCCCGAATATTGGCATATAGATACATGTAGGCTACAATTTATTTATTTATTTTACAAAAACAGCATGTGTACTTTATGGTCAAGGCATGATTATTCTGTGGTTAGTTTTAATTGTTGCATTATGCTATGTAAGACCTACAACCTAACCGTACGGGTATCGTTGTAGAGTGGGACATATCGTACTTTGTACGGAAGTACTCATTCTGAATGACCATGATCCACGGCATGGGATTTCACTCAACATAGAGACTATTAAGTTAAATAAAATAATGATTGCATGGAGAGAATGGATTCCCGAGTTCTTACATGGCAGCCCTCTTTGGGACTATTAAGTGCCCTACAGGCCGGCTGGTTCCCACAGATACTACAAATCTGCCACACGGGCAGGAAACGGTATCTGCTTATATTATTTATTGTATATTGTATATTGATGACGGGCGTCCCGCTGGGACTCGTCTAATTCATGATTGGTGCAATTGATTGATTAGATAGACTAGCCTTGCTTGTACATAGTAAGAACTGAGGAATCCTTATTGCATAATTCCAGGATAACTTGGAACTCACCGTAGCAAGCCGTAGTAGTTGCATGGCCGTTTAAGTTGACTTGTTTGTGTACTGTACCTACTCTGTTAACTAACTGAAATGATCAGAATGTCAGGATATGACGGGCCAACTTCTATCCTTGTTTGGTTGGGAAGTTGGTTCAAAGTGTCGTGATGTTATGTGAATTCCAGTAGCAAGCAGAGATCTATATATCATATTCTCTTATTACTGGTTCCAATTTCTCATATCGTGCTTTCTTGCGGTACTTGCTATTAGAGGTCTAACCTATCTGGTTTTGTATGGCCAGATTTAGAACCGGTTCCCGAGGACTCAGCTTACTTTCACCTCCAAGATGGTCAATACTAGAGGAATGATCGCAGGAGGACTCGAGTGGGTTCCTTACTTCCCCGTTCGTTTTGTTACTTACTTTATATTTTGTCGATTGGCACCGACACGTTAGTCGGATCGTCTTGTACTTACTTTTACATAATTGTAACTAAGTCATGCTACAGCTGATAAACAATTGTGTATACCTTGCTTCATCATCTGGCTATGTTTTGTAAAGCCAGATATCAAGAATATTTTGACTGAGCGTTTGGGACGCCTTACTGCTTTATCTTACATGTTCTCTATTACTGTTTTCTTGTTTGAATGATTGAGACAATAGATGTGAAGCGACCATAGCGAGACTTTCATGTAGTATGCATCCCTCGTCTTCTAGACAATATTGATCGTATTATACGGTATTCCTCTACCCGTAATACCATAGCTGGCTGAGTCATTCTTCCGCTCTCCAGTATTCTGGTTCTGGGGTGTGACAATACTCTTCCTTGTCTCACCCCTTCCCTCCATGCGGGCTTTGTTGTGGCGTTTCGGTCAGCACTTGTTTTTACTGTCCTGCAGGAGGCTGGACATTTCCTTTCCTTTTCTCCACATCTTGTGGTGTATGGAGTGGATGGGTCTGGTCTGGACGCTTTAGCTTCGGTTGTGGAAGGTCCTATTTTTGTCTCCCCTGCGGTGACTAAGGTTACCAGCACTGGAAGCGGGTCTCAGGTGGGTGATGTCTCGACTGGGTTTAGGCCTATTTTTGTCTCCCCTGCAGAGGGTTTTGGGCAGGAAGAGAATATGGTTGGCAGGTGCTTTTTGGGTTCCTCCCCTGATCGGAGACAGGAAGGTAGTCTTCTATCCGGGATGGACAATTCATCCCTTGGTGTGGTGGATGAGTTGAGCTACGGCTCGCACCTTAGGCTTACACCTGGGGTGATGCTCCCAGTTGTCCGGGGAGATGCAAGGGTGGATCATGATGTGGCTCCTTTGATTGCGGTTCTCGGAGATGGGATATGCACCATGCTCCTGGGATAGTTCTGGAGATTGGGGAAGAGCATGGAAGGTTTGATCTGGATTTTAATACGTGTACGAAGGTGAGACAGAAGGGACCTGAGGCCCAGGGCGAGGATGTCCACAAACATAGGAGGTCAAAAAAAATCCTAATAGGGTTATTCCGCAGCAAATCATGAACCTAAAGTCATCTTCCTCGATCAAGTCTAAAAATCCTGTAAAATATAGGCATTAGTCTTAAGGATTGTCAGTAGCGTAAGAAGGGTAGAGTCCTAGTCAAGTGTGGTCTTCTATGTTGGACAGAAAAAGTATCATGTACTCTCGTCTCGTTGAAAGTTATCAATAAAAAATAGTATATATATATATATATATATATATATATATATATATATATATATATATTTATATATATATATATATATATATATATATATATATATATATTTATATATATATATACTATATATATATATATATATATATATATATATATATATATATATATATATATATATATATATATATATATATATATATATATATATATATATATATATATATATATATAATATATATATATATATATATATATATATATATATATATATATATATATATATATATATATATATATATATTGTAGAAGGACCCATATATATATATATATATATATATATATATATATATATATATATATATATATATATATAAAAATATATATATATATATATATATATATATATATATATATATATGGGTCCTTCTACAATATATATATATATATATATATATATATATATATATATATATATATATATATATATATATATATAAAGATGCGTAATCTAGGGTTAGGGTAGTCTCTTGATCTAGAGGAGGGCGCGAACTCCGGCAAGCGCTGGGATCCCGGGGCCGATATAGCGCCTGGATGGACGGCAAGCGTTGCTGGGGAGATGGACACGAACATCAGGGAGGCAGACGGGGGTGGACGACTATAATGCGGCGGGGAAGAAGGTCACGCAGGCAACCGGCCATCCAGAACAGATGGGTGGACAAAGGCACCGAGTAGGGAAAAGGTCGATGGTTTGCTGGTCGTGCGAACGAGGGACACAGAGACCTTGGCCGCGCCAACGAAGGACAGAGGTGCGGGGATACTCGGTGACTAGGTTCAAGAAGGTTAATTAGTTTGGAGCCAGCCCTGCCGCATCGAGACGGGGGGACACAACACCAAGAGCGGACCTGGGGACAACCGGTGCGAAATACTCCACAAACGCCCATTGGGCCCGGACACTCGACGCGCATGAAGTCTGATCAACCAAGGGAACCGGCAGATGTGGCCACCAATAAGGGCCCGGACGGCTACGCGGTAAGACGTTCTTGGGCTGATCTCTGTCGAGGTAGGGGAAATACAACTAACCACCCGATGAACTACGTGGCTCCAAAACAGGTGGAAGAGGAAGAGAGGGCAATATTTAGTGCGAAAGATATTACTGAGATGGCGGAGTTCTGGAAGAACACCATTGCACTGTACGTAATGGAGAATAAACCTTTTTATGGTCATATACGGGCTTATGTCGCAAGGATGTGGCGTCCAAAAGAAAGCATAGAATTTTTTGCCAGGGAAGACGGGTTTTTTTTATGTCATATTCGGAATCAGAGAAGATGTCGACTGTATCATACAGGGGGCCCTTGGACTTTCGATGGGCGACTTATCATAATCAAGGAGTGGCACAGCAGATTCAAGTATGAGAAAGAACTGCTCCATACGATATCGATATGGGTCCACCTTCCTGGCCTCCCTATAGCATATTGGAGTTCTCCATGATCATGAAGCTCACCATCCTAATTGGTAAACTAATTAAAGGGGATGAGGCGACAATATCAAGATCGAGGCTGCAATATGCGGGAGTCTTCGTCGAAATAGAATCAAAGAAGTAGTTACTAAGATTAATATATTACGAGCTTCCGTCAGGATCCTGAGTGTCGAGTATGAGTGAGTTCCCCCGACTTGCCGTACATGCAAATGCTTTGGCCACCCTACTCAGAGTTGCAACCAACGTGCCGGAGCCAACATAGCCACGGACCCATCGGGCGATACTGGTCGTGAAGAAATAACCAACCCAAACACGGAAGTTGGAGGGACCGATAGTAATAACATGGGGATGGATATTTTTGATGAACAGAACAGGATGAGCAATGATAAGGGCTTCGAGCTTGTACTGGTTCTCTCAGGCATGGAAAGGGAGGAGGGACGACACAGGTGGGGAACTCCTCCGGGACCCCGTGCAAAGAGAGGGGGATATTCATCACCCCTGGAGGTACTGACCTATTCCAAAGGATCCATGACACACCGATATTTCGGTCTGGAGAGGGGAGCTTGGGTGCGATCGTTGTAGCGCCCAAGATTAAAGCATATCCAGGAGCGAAAGGTTCAAAGGAGAAATTAGCCCCAAAGCAGAATCAGAAGACTACGTACAGCCGGAAATGACCCGCGGGTGATACTAGAGAAGACATTGAACGACCTACAACTTCGACACAGATGGACGGGGAAGCTCTTGTCAGAGATAATCCGGAGTGGCTTGCTCTAACGGGAACAGGGACCCCGAGTGGATTAGGGAATCGAGAAGAGATGCCGTCCATCCCACCACCACCCCCGGCGGCAGTAAAGAGCGTGTTATTCACGGGACCACTCAGTAGAATAAATCTCTCTTATCGTTTGGAAAGTCCGAGGGGCCTGTTCGATAGGACGTTGGAGGGAGATTTCTGATATGTTATGTAAGGAGCAACGTTCGATTTCAGCCATCCTGGAATCTAAAATCAAAATTGCTATTATGCTTACGAGGAGAACACCTACGAATTGGGAGCAGGCCCACAATCTCCAATTGTGTGCTATAGCCAGAATATGGCTGCGATGGGAGAAGAATACATGGTCGGGCCAAGTTGTTCATATGACTGAGCAAGTCATCGTCGTTTTATTGACCAACGCTGGTGGGCTTCATCTCCTTCTCTGTGTTGTGCACGGTCACAATGATCGACTGCAGAGGAGACATCTCTGGCATGATATCCGTAACTTGAGCAGTTATGCCGAAGCCAATGGCAAACTTCCTAAGCTGGTTATTGGAGACTTCAATACAGTTCTGCTTCCCCACGAGAAAGTCAAAGGGAGCAAAGTCCTAGATGTCACCCCCAGGTTTCAAAAACAGGGGTATTTTTGTCATTTTACATTTTTGAATATTTTTAAAATTTATTTTATTATTTATGATATGATTTTGGGTTTGAAATTTATTTTATTATTTATGATATTTTTTTGGGGTTATTTGAGTCGGGTTCGAATTTTAACTCAATTCGACTTGAAACGGGGACCCGGGGGGTAGTTTGACTCTAATGGGACCCACACACTAGTTAGACATGGCCCACATGATATTAATTTTAGTCAACATAATATTAATTTTAGTCCACATGATATTAATTTTAGTTAGTAGTTAGACTAATTATTTATGGATAGGTTTAGTTTAATTAGAGACTTAAAACTAGACTAAATTGACCTCAACCTTTAACCCATTCCTAATTTAAATCAAATAGATTAGTGGAGGGCATTTTAGACATTCAAATAGGGACACCTCATACTTTTTGGACAGCCACCTATGGGGGGGGGATAAGGAATGAGTCACTCCTTCATTCATTTGTTTTTATCCACTTTCTCTCTCTTGTTCTTCCCCAAATTAATTTAGAGATGAACCTCTATTGATTTCATCCCCAAATCAACCCCTTCTTCCACCAAATCTTCTTTATTTCTCTTCTACTCCATGGTTAGAGGGTGCTAGCCAAGTTTGGGAGGATTCGGAGCTCGTTCGTGTCCTTTTGGAATCTCTACGTGTCGGTGTCGTGTCGGAAGGCTTTTCCTTTGAATCTCTCTCCCGGAAGGTATAATCTCTCCTCTAAACCACCCTACATGTATATAAGAATATTTTAAACCCATAGGAATGATCCCCACAGTTGTATCTCCATTTGTGTTCATTTTGTGTCCATTTGGAGGTCATAGGAGTGTCCTTTGTGTTGTGGATGTGTTCATGTTACATATATAGATTTATATATATATATATATATATATATATATATATATATATATATATATATATATATATATATATATATATATTGTAATGAGAGTGTATCTATATTTATATATGTAATAAATGGTTCATGATGATTATATAATCAAGTTTGTGAGTGTGGTTCCTCATATTATTATTGCTATTATTGTTGTGGATAATTAGGATATATATTGTGTATTCTTTTGGCTCAAACTATCTAAATCCGTCATGATTTTTATCCACATTTTTAATTTCAGCCCTAACTTAGAAATGTCATAACTTCTAGCTCAAAGCTCGGTTTAATCTTCCGTTTTTTTAAAAGAAGCGTATTGAAGTTAGCTTTCCAAAAACATGTATTAATAGGACTAATTCTTTCTGTAACTTTCTGGAGAATTATTTGAGTGTCAGCTATACGAAAGACAAACACGTTCTCGGTATTTTTGCAATTTCGGGAGTTTCCAGAAACGAAAACGCGATCCGTTTGAAGTTTCGGAAAGCTAACACATAGATCTATAACATACTTTAATCCTAGAATTTAATTCATGCTGAGTTGGTACAGTATTGATTATTAGTAGGAGTTACTATTCGGCATATGCATTTTGTGCACCCTCGTGTATAATATAATGTTCTATTTGATTTTAACCCATGTTAATGTATATACATTATGTAACTAAATAGAGAATGCAAGAATGAGTAAATGGTTAAATAAATGATGTATGAGGTGTAAGTATCCTATCTAATGTAAGCATGTATAAGTATTGCTTGTAATGAATATGTAGGTTCCATAGTATGTAATGTATGGTGCATATAGTAGTGTAAGAGAATAAATGAATGATGAATGAATGCAAGCATGAATGTAATATAATAATAGATGTAATGTATGCAATATACAAGTTAATGAGATGTAATGTTCTATGTTAACACAAATCCTATATTACCTCATGTACCCCTTACACTATGTTGACACTATCGCACTTGACACTTTGTTCACTTACACTTTGACACTCTTTGATATGTATACACTATGTATGCCCATTTAACCCTCACTTGCCCCTTTGCCATGTTCACATACACACACATAGCCTCTTAAATAAGTATTTATGAATATAGTTAACTTAGCTATGTATGTATATTATATATATGGTAGCATATTGTATTGTAATATATAAGTTTATATAGCCATTGAAATGCCATGATTATAGACCTAATGTTGAATACCAATATATACATGTGTATATATGTGTAGACATGTATAGCTTAAAGTAATAGATTACCTAGTGTATATCTAATGTGAATTCTTGCCTATTTGAGTATTG
The DNA here is from genome assembly GCA_029216955.1 of Iris pallida. Lineage (NCBI taxonomy): Eukaryota > Viridiplantae > Streptophyta > Magnoliopsida > Asparagales > Iridaceae > Iris > Iris pallida. Next base: position 17,952,196 of record JANAVB010033217.1, read on the forward strand.
AATAATTGTATGCTATATAGAGTTGGGTGTATGTTGGCTTGTATAGCCTTGTATTGATGTGTGCTTGCTAGGATAGTCTTGGTTAGGCCTAGTAAGATTTGCTGGGTTAGGACATGACCTAGTTTGACCTAGTTTGACTAGTACAGTTGACCAGAGTTGACCAAGGGTTGACTTTGGCCTAGTTGACCTAGATTCATGTAGAATATATTGTAGTGCTTTATATTACCCTTCTAGACACGTTGTGACTTGTGCTGTTCTAATTAGGAGCCAGACACCTCTCCTCGGGCAGTATCTTTACCTTGGACATTCAGATATCAGGTGAGTACATTCTCTGACCGTTTCATACTTGTATGGATTTACATTCTTGCTCTAGATTACTGTACTTGATGCTGACACGATCATTATCACGGATTGGTACTATATGGATCTTCTTCTGAGATGTTATCTCCTTGTATTCACTAAATACATATTGTGATGTGCGTTTCACTTACATATTGTATTTATTGAATACCCTTATCATTGTACACTCATTGTGCATATTGTACTCTCATTATCACATTGAGCCATTGTACAAGCCATTGTACAAGCCATTGTACAAGCCATTGTATAAGTTAACATAACTGAATTGGATCCTTGTGTATTGATTGGGGGAGGAAGAGTAGAAGTGGTTATGTGATCAATCCTATTGTATAAGAAATTGTATATGTCCATTGTACACCCACGTACAAAGGAGTCCCATTTTATTGTATAACCTAACCCGTTTACATAACCATATTGTACTCTAAATCACATATTCCTTACAGTTCTTATTTATCATATTTAGATATTTTCTGTTATCAAACCTCTACTGTTTTTCATATACCTTCTTCTTTCAGGGTTTCATGTACTTTACTCTATTGCATGCTTTATATTTCCTAACATGATATGAACTGTGTGAGATGTTTTATGCTCGCTCCTGTCCTGACTGGACCTGTTGACAAATTTTACAGATAGCTTGGAGGTTGCCTGCTAGCCTAGAGAAGACACATTAGAGGTGGTTTAGATAGTTATTTCTTTTGTCTGGAGTTGTATTTACTTGTGGATTACTGTATTTGAGTTTTGAGATATATTTCTGGGTTTATGTATCTTAGACACTTAGACTTCTATCTCCTGTATCTCTTTTGGATTTATATTTTATCTATCCTTATCATGCTCTACCTTAGATGTGATTGAGACTGTATCTGCTATGTCACCCCCATTCGGAGAGTATAAACTGCTTAGCATTATATTGTTAGATGTTGTGACCTAGGACAACGTTCTACCGCCGACACTGCGGCGTAGGCTGGGCGTCGTTACGTTCTCGTACCCTAACAGTGGGTGCGGGTCGTGACACGTTTTTAGTGGTGGCCCATGCAGGTCGAGTTTATGTAGTGGTATTCGAACTAGAGTACCACTACAGCCTGCAGTAGGAATATGATATATTTTTGAAGATACTTAATCACAATTAGGATCCCTTGAGAGATTTCTGGGACAACCCTTGAGAATCTTATTTTAACTTCGATTTGAAAATTCTCTTTTTTTCCTTGATTTGATTTATCTTTACTTTCTGTTGTTGAATTTAATTTTGATGGATTATTGTTGAATTGAGTTTGTATTTATTGATTTTGATGGATGATTGTCGAATTTTGAATCTTGATGATAGCTGTTGCATCCGAGTTTGTATTTTGATGGATTTTTGTTCATTTTTGAATTTTGAAGTTCGTTGATAAATTTGATTTGATTTTGGGTATTCATTGTTGATTTAATTTAATTTTTGACAAGATAAAATTATATGGGCTAGGTCATCTATTTTGGAATCTAGTCTTCTATAGTCACATTAGCCAGCATGGTAAGGACATATAGTCTGACTCTGGATATATTTCTCGGGTGTGGGAATTTAAGGTTTTCGCAGCCAAGCTAGCGGTACCGCAAAAATGTTAAATACCATGATTCTAGAGGTATGTTCATAAGTCAAGGGCTCTGTGATTATCGTAGCCTTGCTCACCAGTATGACAAGGATTTAGAGTACCATAATTTTGGATAGACGCATATGATTATCAGATTGTACATTAAATATTTTCGAGCATGTTTCTCTACTTTTGTTGCAGTCCTTCAAAAAAAAAGAATTATTAATTGGTTTGTTTTGTTTAGTTTCTAATTATTTAACTTAGGAGTAGGTTTAGCTATTTTTATGAACCTTGTGTAACTTCTTGCTATGAGTTTCTTCTTAATACAATGAATCGATAATTTTGCTAGACTTTATCTTGGATTTGATAATTTAGCTCTGGGTTTCAAAATGGTTCTTTTTTAAACAGATAAGCAAAACATGTTTTATCGTTATATCCTTCCTGCTATTATTCTTGTATTAGATAATAATAAAACTGTCTTGATTACGTCAATCACCTGCTTTACAATCTTGGTAGGAATCTAAATGTTGGTCTTAACGTAGAATTAAATTTTTATTTGGGACATGAGAATATGTATATGAATATATATAGCAGACACTTTCCTGACACTTATGCATGCTACACTTGATTTTCACCTATCTGAATACATATTAATATGTCGTTAATGTTTAAATTCTCGAAACCCCAATATTTCTAGTTCTCTGCTTTTTCTGGCTTAACTCGTGATTTAAATATAAATTTCATGTTATTAGTTATGTTTACATCACTGCATCATGTTAATATTACACTTGTTTAAATGTTAGCTTATTTTCAGACTTTGCATGTAAATGCTGAACTAAAACTGGTTTAACCTTTCAATACTAAGCTATAACCCTGTACAAGGACACATACACACACCCTAACTTAGTATACACTGTCATGTAACCTAACCCTTCCTCTCTATGTTATGATTATATATCTAGATAGATATATATAGAGCTTAGGCATACATGTTATAATGTATATAGATACATGACTAAATCTCTACCTCTCTTTATATATATATGTATAAGGTTAGCCATGCATGTTATGAGTAAATAAGTTGCGTATTGTAGATTGTTAAACCAATATGCCATGATTAGAGTAACTTGATAGCCGTTGTTTTGAAACCCAATTTCTCATATACAATTTCATGTATATTTTGTCTACACACATGCCTACTATCTAACCATATTAACCTGTTCACATACACCCATACACACACAAACCATATAACATTATATAATGCTAGTTTTTCCTCTCTAACGCTCTCTATATATATATATATTGTGATTTGGATTTCAATGCAAGTGATTTTCAATTCCTTAATTTTTGAATTTGACTTTCTGTACCCTTTTAAAGATAATTGGTAGTTGCCTTTATTTTGTTTTGATAAGTACCAGTTTTTATATAGGATGGTAGACTGCCTTACAGCTTTGATGAATTGTTATTTCTGTAACTTTTCTAGTTTAGCACTCTAGATTTCTTGTGTGTTTTGATACCCTATGACCGTCTTGGTTTAGCGTGACTAGTATACCTAGATGAGACTTTCACTACCACCGTATGCAATGACCCTGTATGTCGTCCTTTTGATCACATGATTTGTTTTAATCTGGGACTTTGATTGTGGGGGTTTGACCTAGAGGGAGTATGGACATTTTAATTTCGAGGATGAAATTTTTCTAAGGTGGGTAGACTTGTAACACCCAATTTTCTAAAATGAGAGTAATTTTGAAATTTTGTAATTTTAATCATTTATTGATTTGACATTTAAATCATGATATAATTTTTGGTAATTTTTAAATCATTTTAAAACTATTTAAAATTATGACTTGTAATTTTGATGTTTTGCTAGTGAAACCCTAGAGACTGTTTGACCTAGAGCCTAACCATGTGATTAGGATATTTTAATGTCATTTCTGGCCTAAGGATATTTTGCATTTGACCTCCTTGAATTATTTTGATATTTATTACGTTGATGATTGTTAATTTTGATCTTTAATAGGTGTGATTTTGTGATGGTTTTGTGTCCGTATCGGACACGTATCAGTTTTTATTTACAAATGTTTGATGTGCCTCAAGGAGATTTTTTATTGCTGATTTTTTTTTGAAAAGTATTTGAATGAGATTGTTTTCTGCATGTGTTTCCTGTGATTGCTTTGTTTTAATTTCGAGGACGAAATTTTTTTTAAGGTGGATAGATTTGTCACCCCCAGGTTTCAAAAACAGGAGTATTTTTGTCATTTTATATTTTTGAATATTTTTAAAATTTATTTTATTATTTATGATATTATTTTGGATTTGAAATTTATTTTATTATTTATGATATTGTTTTGGGGTTATTTGAGTCGGGTTCGAATTTTAACTCAATTCGACTTGAAACGGGGACCCGGGGGGTAGTTTGACTCTAGTGGGACCCACACACTAGTTAGACATGGCCCACATGATATTAATTTTAGTCCACATGATATTAATTTTAGTCCACATGATATTAATTTTAGTTAGTAGTTAGACTAATTATTTATGGATAGGTTTAGTTTAATTAGAGACTTAAAACTAGACTAAATTGACCTCAACCTTTAACCCATTCCTAATTTAAATCAAATAGATTAGTGGAGGGCATTTTAGACATTCAAATAGGGACATCTCACACTTTTTGGACAGCCACCTATGGGGGGGATAAGGAATGAGTCACTCCTTCATTCATTTGTTTTTATCCACTTTCTCTCTCTTGTTCTTCCCCAAATTAATTTAGAGATGAACCTCCATTGATTTCATCCCCAAATCAATCCCTTCTTCCACCAAATCTTCTTCATTTCTCTTCTACTCCATGGTTAGAGGGTGCTAGCCAAGTTTGGGAGGATTTAGAGCTCGTTCGTGTCCTTTTGGAATCTCTACTTGTCGGTGTCGTGTCGGAAGACTTTTCCTTTGAATCTCTCTCCCGGAAGGTATAATCTCTCCTCTAAACCACCCCTACATGCATATAATAATATTTTAAACCCATAGGAATGATCCCCACAGTTGTATCTCCATTTGTGTCCATTTTGTGTCCATTTGGAGGTCATAGGAGTGTCCTTTGTGTTGTGGATGTGTTCATGTTACATATATAGATTTATATATATATATATATATATATATATATATATATATATATATATATATATATATATATATATATATATATATATGGGAGCGGATCGGGAGCCCCGCCCGCGGAGCCCCGCCGAAGCCCCGCTCCCCCTTAGCCGTTGGATCGCGCGGGCGGGGGCGGGCCCCACGTGGGCCCCGCGCGATCCGATGGTGCAGGGGGGGGCGGGGCTTCGACGGGGCTCCGCGGGCGGGGCCTTTGATCCGCTTCCTATATATATATATATATATATATATATATATATATATATATTGTAATGAGAGTGTATCTATATTATATATGTAATAAATGGTTCATGATGATTATATAATCAAGTTTGTGAGTGTGGTTCCTCATATTATTATTGCTATTATTGTTGTGGATAATTAGGATATATATTGTGTATTCTTTTGGCTCAAACTATCTAAATCCGTCATGATTTTTATCCACGTTTTTAATTTCAGCCCTAACTTAGAAATATCATAACTTCTAGCTCAAAGCTCGGTTTAATCTTCTGTTTTTTTAAAAGAAGCATATTGAAGTTAGCTTTCCAAAAACATGTATTAATAGGCCTAATTCTTTCTGTAACTTTCTGGAAAATTATTTGAGTGTCAGCTGTACGAAAGACAAACGCGTTCTCGGTGTTTTCGCGATTCCGGGAGTTTCCGGAAACGAAAACGCGATCCGTTTGAAGTTTCGGAAAGCTAACACATAGATCTATAACATACTTTAATCCTAGAATTTAATTCATGCTGAGTTGGTATAGTATTGATTATTAGTAGGAGTTAATATTCGGCATATGCATTTTGTGCACCCTCGTGTGTAATATAATGTTCTATTTGATTTTAACCCATGTTAATGTATATACATTATGTAACTAAATAGAGAATGCAAGCATGAGTAAATGGTTGAATAAATGATGTATGAGGTATAAGTATCCTATCTAATGTAAGCATGTATAAGTATGGCTTGTAATGAATATGTAGGTTCCATAGTATGTAATGTATGGTGCATATAGTAGTGCAAGAGAATAAATGAATGATGAATGAATGCAAGCATGAATGTAATGTAATAATAGATGTAATGTATGCAATATACAAGTTAATGAGATGTAATGTTCTATGTTAACACAAATTCTATATTACCTTATGTACCCCTTACACTATGTTGACACTATCACACTTGACACTTTGTTCACTTACACTTTGACACTCTTTGATATGTATACACTATGTATGCCCATTTAACCCTCACTTGCCCCTTTGCCATGTTCACATACACACACATAGCCTCTTAAATAAGTATTTATGAATATAGTTAACTTAGCTATGTATGTATATTATATATATGGTAGCATATTGTATTGTAATATATAAGTTTATATAGCCATTGAAATGCCATGATTATAGACCTAATGTTGAATACCAATATATGCATGTGTATATATGTGTAGACATGTATAGCTTAAAGTAATAGATTACCTAGTGTATATCTAATGTAAATTCTTGCCTATTTGAGTATTGAATAATTGTATGCTATATAGAGTTGGGTGTATGTTGGCTTGTATAGCCTTGTATTGACGTGTGCTTGCTAGGATAGTCTTGGTTAGGCCTAGTAAGACTTGCTGGATTAGGACATGACCTAGTTTGACTAGTGCAGTTGACCAGAGTTGACCAAGGGTTGACTTTGGCCTAGTTGACCTAGATTCATGTAGAATACATTGTAGTGCTTTATATTACCCTTCTGGACACGTTGTGACTTGTGTTGTTCTAATTAGGAGCCAGACACCTCTCCTCGGACAGTATCTTTACCTTGGACATTCAGATATCAGGTGAGTACATTCTCTGACCGTTTCATACTTGTATGGATTTATATTCTTGCTCTAGATTACTGTACTTGATGCTGACACGATCATTATCACGGATTGGTACTATATGGATCTTCTTCTGAGATGTTATCTCCTTGTATTCACTAAATACATATTGTGATGTGCGTTTCACTTACATATTGTATTTATTGAATACCCTTATCATTGTACACTCATTGTGCATATTGTACTCTCATTATCACATTGAGCAATTGTACAAACCATTGTACAAGCCATTGTACAAGCCATTGTACAAGGTAACATAACTGAATTGGATCCTTGTGTATTGATTGGGGGAGGGAGAGTAGAAGTGGTTATGTGATCAATCCTATTGTATAAAAAATTGTATATGTCCATTGTACACCCACGTACAAAGGAGTCCCATTTTATTGTATAACCTAACCTGTTTACATAACCATATTGTACTCTAAATCACATGTTCCTTACAGTTCTTACTTATCATATTTAGATATTTTCTGTTATCAAACCTCTACTGTTTTTCATATACCTTCTTCTTTCAGCATTTCATGTACTTTACTCTATTGCATGCTTTATATTTCCTAACATGATATGAACTGTGTGAGATGTTTTGTGCTCGCTCCTGTCCTGACTGGACCTGTTTACAAATGTTACAGATAGCTTGGAGGTTGCCTGCTAGCCTAGAGGATACACATTAGAGGTGGTTTAGATAGTTATTTCTTTTGTCTGGAGTTGTATTTACTTGTGGATTACTGTATTTGAGTTTTGAGATGTATTTTTGGGTTTATGTATCTTAGACACTTAGACTTCTATCTCATGTATCTCTTTTGGATTTATATTTTATCTATCCTTATCATGCTCTACCTTAGATGTGATTGAGACTGTATCTGCTATGTCACCCCCATTCGGAAAGTATAAACTGCTTAGCATTATATTGTTAGATGTTGTGACCTAGGACATCGTTCTACCGCCGATACTGCGGTGTAGGCTGGGCGTCGTTACGTTCTCGTACCCTAACAGTGGGTGCGGATCGTGACACGTTTTTAGTGGTGGCCCATGCAGGTCGAGTTTATGTAGTGGTATTCGAACTAGAGTACCACTACAGCCTGCAGTAGGAATAGGATATATTTTTGAAGGTACTCAATCACAATTATGATCCCTTAAGAGATTCCTGGGACAACCCTTGAAAATCTTATTTTAGCGACGTTTTGGAAACGATGAAAAAAAGCGTGTCACTAAACGAAAAAAACGTCGCAAAACGTCGCAATGGCGACGTAAATTAGCGACGGTCATAACGTCGCTAAATAGCGACGTTATTTGTGACGTTTCTTTGTGGTCGCCGATTAGCGACACATTAGCGACGTTTTTACCACGATATGGTGACATCAGATTGTCTGCCACGTCAATAATTTAGCGACATTTTTAGCGACGTATATAAACGTCACTAAATCGTAGCGACGTATGTAAACGTCGCTAAAAACGTCGCTAAATCTTAGCAATGTATGTGAACGTCGCTAAAAACGTGGCTAAATTAGAAAAAAATACAGAATCTAGAATGCAAAATACAGAATCCAACAGGAATCCAGAATCCAAAATGCAGAATCCAGAATGCAGAAATACACCTGGGTTCGTCGACCCCTTCGGTGGAATACTCAACACCGGCACGCACAATACATTCCAGAATAGACAAAACATATAAAAAACAAATAATATCCTCAATGAATAATATAAGGTACAAATATAAAGAACAAAGTCAATATCCTCAAATATGTACAAAGTAAAATGTAGACTACAAACTCCAAAAATGTAAAAATAAAACTACTGATCGCCTGGAGCTAGAGCTGGAGCTGGAGCTGGAGCTGGAGCTGGAGCTGGAGGAGGAGCGCCACCAGATGACTGTCGTCGTAACGCAAGGATCGTCTGAAACTCCTCCGGTGACAGGCTGACGAGCATGTCCTCCCGTGCACCGTTGGATGTTGACGATGCTCCCAGCGTACCAGATGGTCGTTCCGTAGCCATCTCGCAGAACTGCTGCATCTGCTCGACCAACCGCTGCATAGTCTCCTGCGTAGCACGAGAAATCTGTCGTAGCGCCTAAGTCGTCTCCTCAAGCCTCTCAAAACATAAGATGAGCGCAGGATCATCCGTATGCGGCTGCGGTTGCGACTGCGACGCTGCCATCCTCTGCAGCATCTCGTCGCACAGAGCTGCGATCTATGCATCGATACTCTGATGGGATAACAGCGACTCCTCAGTCTGTACGGGGCCGGGCACACTAGTGGCGGTCCTAGAGGCCTGTGACGTAATGAAGGCACCATAGGAGCCCGTACCATAGTACGTACCCCTATGCATGCACCAATGGCCCTCATCCATAGCTCGTCATCTGACTGAGCTGCAGCGACTGGGGACTGCTGGGAGGTGCTAGCTTCAGCTCCCTCTGACTGTGTCGACCCGGCCTCCCTAAGCCTCAAAACCTTGGCCTAGAAATGACATCTATATGAATTCTCTACTTAACTAAAAATTAATAGTAATGAACTAGCTTTAAGTAAAACTTACGTAGGTGTCCCGGGCCTTGTCGTCGACGAACCGCTCCCCCTTCATGTGCGTAGCGAGGAACAAGGTCACCATATTCGGTTCCTCTCCCGAGTCAACCTGTTACGAAATTATTACATGATTTGTCAGTTAAGTTGAAAGAAATATATTACTATAAAGTATTAATTATGGGTATACCATATGAGTAAAGAAATCTATGATGGACCGTGACCCACCACACCAATACGACCCCGCCTGTCGTGCTCTTTTGTTCTTCGTGGACTTCTCCTTGTAGGTTCCCTCCTCGAATCTCCTTTCATTGCCGCCCAATCGGCGACAGAGATCCAACCCTGAATAGGCTATCCCCGGCACTCGTGATCTTTTTGGTCGAGGATCGCGTCCCTAATGAGCTTGCTGGCGACGCTGGAAAAAATAGACTTGACAGCAACGGCATGATGGGGAAGGAAGAAGTAAGTCCGCTGAAAAAATTATAGTAGTACGTAAGTTATAACATAACATATTAAATGTTAAAAGAAAATAAACTTTTACGTACCGAGAAGTGCTCAAACCAGAAGGCCTTCTTGTCGGCCGAGACATCCCTCCAGTTGATCCAGGGCCCCCCGTAGTTCTGTCGCAGAAATGTTCCCAGCGACCGGTGACGGAGGAGGGATAATACCTGTAAAATGGGAATTAAAATTTATTAAACAAGTTTATAATAAATTTAAACAAATTAAATGCAACAATTTTACTTACCGCCTGGCCCGAGTACAGGCCCAAATCTCTAACCTCAGATCCTCCTCCGGGCGACACGGAGGATCTATTTCAAATGGGAGTTATAGCCTGCCCCTGCCCCGTCCCCTGCCCCTGCCCGCAGCCTGCCACTCGGCCTCGGCCTTGCCCTCGGCATGGGCCTCGCCATCGCCCTCTCCCTCGGTGTGGGCCTCGCCATTGCCTTCTCCCTCGGCGTGGGCCTCGGCCTCCTCCTCAATAGTGGGGTCAGCCTCTAGAATACTCGACGGTACTGGCGGCGTAGAACTAGAAGGCCCTAGTCTGGAACTGTGTCACGCCCTAGAACCAGAATACCAGAGAGCGGGGGATGACTCAGCCATCTACGTATTACGGGTAGATGAATACCGTATAATACGATCAATGATGTCTAAAAGATGAAGGGATGCATACTACATGAAAGTCTCACTATGGTCACTCAACATCTATTGTCTCAATCATTAAAACAAGAAATAATAATAGAGAACATGTAAGATAAAGCAGTAAGGCGTCCCAAATGCTCAGTCAAAATGTTCTTGAGATCTGGCTATACAAAACATAGCCAGATGATTTAACAAGATATACACAATCGTTATCAGCTGCAGTCTGACTTAGTTACAATTATGTAAAAGTAAGTACAAGATAATTCGACTAACATGTCGGTGCCGAGCGGCAAAATATAAAGTAAGTAGCAAAACGAGCGGGAAAGTAAGAAACCCACTCGTGTCCTCCTGCGATCATACCTCTAGTATTGACCATCTTGGAGGTAGAAGTAAGCTATTTCCTCGGGAGCTGGCTCTAAATCTGGCCATACAAAACCAGAGAAGTTAGACCTATAATAGCAAGTACCACAAGGAAGCACGACATGAGAATTAAAACCAGTGGTAAGAGTAAGAATATGATAAGTAAGTCTCCGCTTGCTACTGGGGTTCACACAATATCATGACACTTCAAACCAACTTCCCAACCAAAGAAGGACAGAAGTTGACCCGTCATGTCCTGACATTCTGATCATCTCAGTAGTTAACAGAGTAAGTACAGTACGCAAACAAATCAATTTAAACGACAATACAACTACTACGGCTTGCTAACTGTAAGTTTTAAGTTATCCTGGAAATATGCAATAAGGGATTCCTCAGTTCTTACAATGTACAAGCAAGGCTAGTCTACCCAACAATCAATTGCGCCAGTCATGAATTAGACGAGTCCCAGCGGGACGCCCGTCAACAATGTATAGATAAATATATAAGCATATACCACTCCCTGCACGTGTTATAGATTTGTAGTATATGTGGGAACCAGCCGGCATGTCGGGGCACTAATTGTCCCAGGATGGCTGCCATATAAGAACTCGGGAATTCATTCTCTCCATGCAATTGTTATTTTATTTAACTTAATAGTCCCTATGTTGATTGAAATCCCATGCCGTGGATCATGGTCATTCATAATGAGTACTTTCGTACAAAGTACGATATGCATAACTCTACAATGATGCCCGTGCGGTTAGGTTGTAAGTCTTACATAGCGTAATACAACAATCAAACCTAGCCACGAAAAAATCATGCCTTGACTGTAAGGTACACATGCTGCTTTTATAGAAACAAGTTGAAGTCTGCACGTATCCATATGCCAATGTTCGGGATCGGCTAGTCGATTGCAATGGTTCATGGTTAATATGAATGTGTCTCATTCAATTTCGGTAAGACGACTAGCTAGTCTTTTTAGTTCCAACTAGGAACGCATGATCAATCATTTAGTCAAGGTAACAATCAATGTCAATACGTGCCAAGGCATAAAAGTCAAACTAGTATTTAGTATAGTCGAGTCTATAACTCTCAGGGTTAAGTTCCAGTCATACTGGGTATCCATAAACCAATCGGGACACAGGGCACATTCCACACAACAATATATATTAAAATATTAACATATCATGATTATATCGAGTTCATGTCAAAAAGGCGTAAGGATAAAATAAGGGATGCCATGTACGCCAAAGGAGTACGCTCAATGAGATACGCCAAGCCAGAATAGTATGCCCAATGAAATACGCGTAAAGGGGGTTCACGTGGGAGGGAAGTTTACGCGTGAAGGAATAAAGCTTACGCGTAAAGGAGTACGCTCAATGAAATAAAGTTGCACGTAAAAACTCGTCTTACGCCAAGCCAGAGGAGTACGCGTAAAAATAAAGTTACGCGTAAAAACTCGTACGCGTAAAGAATAACATTACGCGTGAAACATTGTACGCGTAAAATAATATCATTACGCGTGAAACATTGTATGCGTAAAATAATATCATTACACGTAAAAGAATACGCGTAAAGGGATATCATTATGCGTAAAGGAATACGCCAAGCCAGAGTAGACTTGCATAAACCAGATTCACGCTGACACGAATGATCGTGGGCGTAGAGCTCGATATTACGCGGACACGTAAAAATGTGGGCGTAAAGAACCTCCAGAACTCCAAATTCATGAACCCTTAAATCTAAGCCCAAATGGAACTTCCAAGGATCAAAATGGGTTATAACACAAATCTCAACAACCTGGAACGATCAAAACTTGAAAATAAGGAAGTTTGATAGATCAAAATCACTAAAATTCGAAAATAGCAATTTCTAGATCTACAAAAATAAAACTTTCAAAATGCAAAATGTCAAATTCTAAACTATCTTAGTATCATGAGAGGAAGATAAATAAACCATAAAAATAGGTTCTCATGTGGAAGCAAGATGCACTTGCCTATGGGTTTGGTAGGTGGAGAGAGTTATGAGGAAGAAGAAGAGTAAATAAGAATAAGAAGTAATGAAGAGAGAGAAAGGGTTGGGGCTTTAAATGGAGATGATGGTAGGTAGGGGGTTGGTTGGGTTCATGATGAACCACCAAAATTCGAAAATAAACCAACCCAAGCCGAACCCAAGAGCAAAACAAAAGCAAAAAATAAAATACAGAAAAAATAATTAGCGTGAAATTAAAGGAATTAAATACAAACAAATGTATGATAAATATTAAATAAATACATTCAAGCAGTATACGTATTAAAATACGCATTCTGGGAACGGAGAGTGACAAACTGCTAGAGTCGGGGCCACTGCCGGCGACTAGACCGCTAGCGTATACTGGAGTGCGGGCGGATGAGGAGGACCCGGTAGGAGGAGTGGTAGATGGAGACCGTCCTATTCGTCGACTTCCACCGGCACAGGTACCAAAGGATCCACGTCGAGCCATATCAGAAAAAATAAATATTAGAAAAAATTAAAACAAATACAAATATGAAATAGAAACTAAGCTACCTGGCCACAAAAGTATATACAAAAATAATCACCAAACCAGACTAGTAGCTAGACCACAAAAGTATATATAAAAATTAAGTGTCATAATCAACAAACCAGACCACTAGGCCCTAAAAGTATTACAACTTTAGGTCAACCGGCCAACAAAAGTAGACCATACTACATCTAAAAATTAAACATATTCAATCCTGTTCTGAAAATTAATCTTGTTCCTCTTCCTCTTTCTCTTCACTTCTATCAACTTCCTATTCCTCTTCCAATACTTCTACCTCTTCCAATTGATGAAATATGACATGAGGAACTTCCGTTGAGTCTAAATCGACAATATTTGTAATAAGAGGTAGTTCGTCTTCCTGATAAGTTATCTCGTCGACATCGAAGTTATTCCGAGCTTTAGTCTTACAGACTGTCCACCAATCTGATATTTCGGCTCCTCGTTTTGGATAGCTGGTAAAGTAAACTAGTTGAGCCTGGCTTGCTAGAATAAACGGCTCATAAGCTTGATATCAACGACGATAATTTATGTCGACAAGACCATGTTTCTCAACTCTCCAACCTCGACCTTGGATCGGATCGAACCAGTCACATCTGAACAAGACGATCTTACAAGGTTCTATGGCATAATTGTATGTCAGTTCTACAATCTCTCGTAAGACGCCAAAGAAGTCATTTCCTGGGTCGACGTCTTTGTAGTTTGAAGATTTTATGCACAAACAGCTATTCTTCATAGAATTCAGTTCTAAGAAGTCGTCTCTTATTCGAGCATTTGTTGACTTGAACTTGAAGCCATTTACGCAGTAACTTGGCCAGGTCTTCACTTGATAAATTGGTCCCTTGGCTATAGTTTTAATATACTCATTCTCAAGGATTTCCTCAGGACGATCAACCTAAATACCAAATAAACGATGCTAACTTAATTATTCTGTGCAAGAATATACGTACAGAAAAAGTAAATTGTGAAGATTCCTTACATATGCTTTCAACCAAAAAGGTAAATGAAGTCTCATTTGCTGTTCTGCTTCCTCCTCGGTTGCGTACGAATTGTTGGACGTTACCTCATCCTTAAACATGCTGAAAAGGAACAAAGCATAGGTATATTAGTTATATTGAGAAGCAACGAAGCACGCAAAATAATTTTACTTACCCCTATAGCTTGTCCACTTCTTTCTTGTCGCAGTTGAGCAATGTATATAACAACAGCAAGAACTGTCGATGACAATCAAAGAAGCATGGCTTTCCTCCATGTCTCAAACGAAAAAGCCTTAGTGCGGTCCATGCAATACGGACATGAAAGCCGACCATAAGTGCTCCATCCAGATAACATTCTATAAGTCAAAAAGTCGTTAATTGTCCACATTAGTGCTGCCTGTATCTGAAAATTCTATTTTTTCGAAGTATCATACGTGTACGCCCCTGTTTTCCATAGCTGCTTCAACTCATCTATCAACGACTGTAAGTACACGTCGATGTTCCCCTTCGGGTTGTTCGGACCGGGAATGATAATAGTTAAGAACATGTAAGGTGTCTTCATGCACATCCAAGGTGGTAGGTTGTACGGAGTGAGGATTACCGACCAGCATGAATATTGGGAGCCTGAAAGTCCAAATAATATGAAACCATCATAGCAGAGTCCCAACCATACATTAAGCACATCAGAAGCGAAATTAGGATATGCTCGATCGAAGTGCTTCCACGCTTCTCCATCAGATGGGTGATCCAACACTCCTTCGATCTTTTGTCGCTTGTGCCAACTCATATTTTCGACAGTCTCTTTCACCATGAACAAACTCTGCAACTGCGACGTCAACGGCAAGTAGTGCATTAAAGAAGTCGGTCTTCTAGACTTGCCTACAGCAGTTGGCTTGTAGCAATCAGCACCACAAAATCCGCACACTTCTGCATCCTTATAATCTTTATAGTAAAGCATGCGTCCGTTCTGACAACAATCGATCTTCACGTATCCCATCTAGAGGGATCGCACCATCCTCTTAGAGTGGTAGAAGTCTTTCGGTAACTTGGAGCCCTCCGACAAGATATCTGTAATCAACTCGAGCACTCTATTATAGCATTTTTGCGACATGTTAAATTCAGACTTTATACTCAAGGTCCGAGTGATCACCTCTAAGGGTGAATGGTCCTCACAACCAGGGTACAAAGGAGTCCTTGTATTCTCCAGCAACTCCATGAACTTCGCGACATTGGCATTCGGTGCCTCCTCAGCTGCATCACGATTGTATGGATCAAAACTAGGCCCTACAATATCGAAGACCATGTTCACGTACTCGTTTTCGACACCAATTCTGTTGTGAACATTCATATAAGGCTCCACATAAGGCTCCGCTTGGAATGCTAAAGGTACAAGATCTCCGTGTGCGGTCTACTGGTAGTAATTCGGAAGGAAACCCTTTGTGTATAAGTAATACGTCACATCCAATTCTGGTTGAAACTTTATGTTTTGATATTTTACACACAGACACTTAATATCCATGTCGTCCATGAATTGAGGAAACGCCTTCGCGAATTGGAGGAATTGTTCTACTCCGGCGATGTATTCATCTCGCACACTGCACCTGTCATCTCGAATGCGGTTGTACATCCACGAACGGTCTCGCAGATACATGGATATAGCCATTTCTAGATTTATAAAAATATGAATAAACTTCAAAACTGAAATAAATATACTAGATACTACATACATACATTATACTGCGAGCCCCCTCGGGGCCTTATCCCGAGCAGCAGACCCCTAATCTTAAAATAAGTGATCCAAGAAACTAAACATGTAATCAAGCCATTAGAGGGGGTTCCTACCCTACTGCTACTGTAGCTCTAATTTGCTGCTGCTGAGGACCAGCCAAGCAAGTGCAAGGCATACAAGGGAAGCATTTCAAATGCTATGCTGTAGTACAAGGTTAAGCCAGTGGATTACTCCTTCTCACTGAATTCACTAAGACCTTACACCCACTGCACTTCCCTCCCCCTTATGGATATTAACTGTAACTTCACCTTTGTTCACTTCTAACTGGACCTCAAATTAGTTCTAACTTGGACTCATTCTCACTGACACTCTAAGACACAACATTACCACTGACACTAACCCATGGCACACCCAACAGTAGCCCCCTTTTCTCCCTCTCTAATCCCTCACTCCTAATACTGCCAAGACCAACATAGCCTCACATGGACACTAATGTCTGACACTCCTCTCACATACACTCAGAATCCTAACTCACATTACTAACACTAACATTAACTTTATAGGCCCATGGACAAACCAACTTAGCTGCTAAGAGCTAAATTCCTGCTGTACTGGCCATATTGGCCTAAGGCCAAATGGGTCCAAGCCACAGCCATTATGTCTCTTGGCTACTCTGGATAGAGACTCTCCTGTATATCTAAACCTGATACAACACACACTCTAATAACTGGACCAAATAGCCTTCCTATATGCAAGAAATATAAACACACTACCTACCTCCTAATTGTTACTTGGCTAACACAAACACATCAACTACACACACAAGACACCCTTGATACTCTATACAGAAACCCCTCATCCTCACATATATCTGAACATTACCTCTCATATTCCTAACAAAGGAGTTAACTCCTTCACTGCACAGGTGGTCTGATACTTGGTATCAGACCCCTCCCCTGTAATTCCTTTCTCAAAACCTTAAACATATTCTCAAAGCCACATCCTCCTGAACTCCAAAAACCCTTCCTCATGTTCTGTACTGCACACTGGTCACTAGCACACATTACACTCACTCTAACTTCTGATACCCCCTCCTAAACTCTCTAATCCACTCACACTAACCTTTGATACATCTAAAACCTACTGATACCACCATATAAAGTCTGATACTCACATTCTTACAGCCATATGCAAGGTCAAGTCTCACATGGACTGCCAAGGTCATGCCAAGGCTCACTCGTCACCAAAATTCTCTACTTGGTATCAACTGGCACCATATCTAACCATTAGGCTCCCTAATCACTAACTCTAATCTCACTACACATCACATTGTATGTGTCAAAATACATAACATATGGGGGTGTTGCATGGCTTGATTGGCTACTGCTCACAGGTCAGAGCTATGGGATAAGTGTGCAGAGGTTAGGCAAAGCAATCTAGGTAAATAGGATGTGAAATCAACAGTTTACAATCCTAAACCAATGCCAGTACAGCAGGGTAATGTAGACACAGTGCCAAGGCACAGACCGAGCCTCCCTATGACCCAATTACCCACCAAAACATCTTTCTGAACCCTAACCCTAACCCTCCCCCCAGCTCTCCCCTCCTCACCCCCAGCCGCCCTCACCCCCTACCCCTCCCCAGCCACCCCCCACTCACCACCCGACCACCCGCATCCCCCCAGCCCCTACCCCTCCCATCCAACAGCCCCTCACCCCCCAACTACCCCCAGCCCTGTCACCCCTGTTTTCCTTTTTACGTATTTTCAGTATACTTGTGCAGAATTCTGACCCATATTGTGACTTGTCTTAACTAGCTAATCTTGGTTTAATCTTGTATTGGTTTAATATTGGCATGGCTTGGTTGGATTGGTTCAACATGTAACCCCTCCCTTTAAAAGCAACCAACCCCTCTCTCTCCTCATTTACTTCTCTTTCTTCATTTATTTCTTCATCTTCTTCCTCTTAACTTCTTCACCTACCAAGAGAGGCTTAGGCAAGTGCAACTTGCTTCATGGAGGAACTCCATTTTGTTGTTCCATTGTCTTCCTCATGAGATTCTACGATACTTTAGTACTTAGTATTTTTAATTTCTATGGTTTATTTCTTGTAGATCTAAGTTTGTTGTATTTTCGAATTTTTTGGGTTTTGATCTATCAAACTTTATTATTTTCAAGTTTTTATGGTTCCATGATGTAGAGCATCTAATTCTACCCTATTTTGACCTATGGAAGTCCAGATTTGGGCTTGGATTGAAGGTTGGGAAGTCTGGTAACCTCCAACTTCCTAGGTTCTTCTTCTCAAAAAAGTTGAAAAAGAAGAACAGTGCCTCCCGCATAGCCTTTTCATGCGGCAAGGTCCCCTGCGGCTCCTCTTTGGCCGCATAGGCTCTCCAGTCTTCATGCGGCCCACTCCTTGCCACATTAGCCCTTTGACCGTGTGTCACATGGCTACCTCTAGCCTTGCCGCATAATTCTCATAACTTCCCTTGGACCTTCCCCTTGCCGCATGGCTCTTGGGAGTCTTGCCGCATGACCCCTGTCCTCCTAGTCGTATGCTTTATGGTTATTTGGCCCTTGTCGCATGACGATCCTTGGTCGCGTGCCGCATGGCTACCTCTAGCCTTGTCGCATAAGCCTCATGACTTCCCTTGGACCTCCCCCTTGCCGCATGGCTCTTGGCAGCCTTACTGCATGGCCCCTGTCCCCCTAGCCGCATGCTGCATGGCCGTTTGGCCCTTACCGCATGGCGATCATTGGCCGCATAGGCCTTGGCCCTTGGCTTTTAGCCCTTGGCCCTTGGCTCCCGGGCCGCATGGCTCTCCCCACATCCTTTGCACCTTTTTGCTTTTTTGGTTGTTACATTTATGCTTATGTCTCATGACCCTCTGTGTAACTTGGGTCTCGATTGAAATGCTTATACCATGTTAATTCTGAACATGTTCCATAAATACGATAGATTAATGTGACTCACATGATAGTGGCCCATTGTGGCGCACTCTTAACAAGTAACATGACATGATAACTCCTAGATAGTGACCCATCATGGTGCACTCTTGATAAGTAACTTGACATGATAATTCTTGATGTTGGTTTGTCGTGACGCACTCTTGACATGATAAGTAATCATGATAGTGGCTCATCGTGGCGCACTCTTGACAAGTAATCTTGATAAGTAACCGAACATGTAATCTTGAATGCTGCTGCGATGGCTATTTTGACATACTGATTAATAACTTGTCTTGACACCGTGGGTGATTGTTCTTGAATGTGCTTGTGTAAGATACCAGCCTCGTCTTGCATTATATCTAGGACTTGCATCCCTGGTGTCACGACCCGCTCCTGAATAATTGGATACGAGTCAGACACGCCCAGCCTACGTTGGGAGATACCACTTAGTAAGCTGTACTAAGTATCTAATATTTCAAGTCACATCATGAAATCATATCACAGCATCTAAATACGTGCTAACCAATATTACAAATCACCATGTCTATAATATAAACATCAAATTTAAAGGTAAACTATACAACAAAGTTCCAACCCATCACTAATCTCCTCGTAGCCTCCAGGCTAGCAAAATATCAACCCGTCCTGCCACCCATAATGCTATGGTAGAAAGTCCCGACACCTGTAACGTATCCTGTCAGAAAAAGAGCAAAATATAACCCCGACAATAAGCTCTAAACAATGTAAACTAAAATGCATGAAAAAGAATCATAATATGAACTGTGGTACAAGACAGGAACATGAAACTATGGTACAGGAATAACAATAAAACTATGGTACCGGATCCAGAAATAATGAACTATACTATCAGTGTAACATGCATTTGAAATAACTATAAGAGTATGTGACCGACTGGGTAAACAATGAACAGTGAACAATGAACAATGGTACGACTTAGAGTCTCACGTGCACGATATGAGACCTAAGCTATTAGTCAACGCCTAGCTAAAATAGGATTGGTCACATATCTGTAGTATTTCTTCACCCCAATGTACAAGTAAAGAACACTGAACAATGAACGATAAACAATGAACGATGAACGGTGAACAATGAACAATGAACAATCGTGTGTACAACGTGTCAATATGAGAACATGAAGCAAGATAGAAATACAGAGTAAAGGTTCGAGTCGGTGTACTTGCCTTGTTTTGGTAGCTCGAGAATATGAGAGTATAAATCTGAAAGTCCACCTAGATATTTGGGCATAAATAGGTTAGAATCTAATCACTGGCATTATCCATCTATTTGCTAACAAGCTAACTCGATATTTAAAATATTCTAGCTAACTATATATACTAGCTAATAATAGTTTTTAGAAAAAATACTCTAGCTAAATAGCCATTATAAATATACTAGCTAACTATTATATATTAGCTAATCTCTAGAAAATGTATCCTAGTTTAATAAAATGATTACTAATAACATTACCTTAAACTAAATTTTTAGAAAAAATCATTTATCAAACAATACTGGAAATAAAATGCTAGCAAAACAAATTTGTAGTAGAACACTTAATAAAAATACCTTGAAGTATATTTAGCCAAATCATTTAATATCCTAGAATCTGCTAATTATGATACTTAAAACTAAATATTAGGAACAATTTTATAATGAAATATATATAGTAACCAAACATTTACCAAACATTATTAGAAAGATTATTAACTATAAAGACAATAGAGTAATAATAATAATAAAAGAAAACTAATACTTAGCAATTAGTACATATAGCATAACTTGGGATCTGGACCCAACTTAGTCATTTAAATGGCTTAGCCTAATCCTCAAAATTATTTTAATAGAAATTCCTAAAATATTCTTACTGGCCGCAGCCTAATCCCACATTCATTAATTAAAATATACACAATCTTCTTTCAAAATATTATTTTTCCTACAACTTATAAAAATCAAAAGTAAACAATTCAATGGGCTACCAGCCCATCAACACTAAAAACCGAAGCCCAAGCTAACTATTAAACATCCAATGGCCTGGTCAAATGGGTTTTTAATACCCAAAAACATTCCAAGGAGAGAGAATATCCTCTCTCTCAATTGCGAGCAGCCACAACTGAGAAAAAAACGAGGAGACGAGGAAGAGAA
The DNA here is from genome assembly GCA_029216955.1 of Iris pallida. Lineage (NCBI taxonomy): Eukaryota > Viridiplantae > Streptophyta > Magnoliopsida > Asparagales > Iridaceae > Iris > Iris pallida. Next base: position 17,973,504 of record JANAVB010033217.1, read on the forward strand.
GGAGAGAGGGAGGGGTTCGAAGAGGAGCTCACTCTGATGTGGTCGGCGACGAGCTCAGGCGGCGATGCTGTCAGATCCTGCAAGGTTCACCGAAAAAGCAGCGGATCCGGGCTCGACGAGGCACGGCGAGGCAGAGGACGGCGGCAACACCAACTGGAACCCGGCGATCAACGGAGTGGCTCGGCACAGTGATGTTGAACCTCGACGGCTCCTCGGGGTCAGCTCAGATCTAAGACGAAGATGCGGATCTGATCGATCCGGTAGAGAAAAACCTTCGACGAGGCACCGCGGCGAGGCTAGACGGCGTCCTCGATCTGGCGGTGGCACAGAAACTCTCGGGAAAGAAATTGAGGTTCGTTGGGGACGACGACGAGCACGGTGATGATGCTGAGGTCAGGTGAGAACTTCTTGACTTTGGGATGGCTGTGTTTGTGGTGGTCGGATCAAGTTGTTCTATGGAAGACTGGCGATGTGTGGAGACGGAATATGGCCGGAGTAACGTTGGTCCAGTGAGCGACAGTGGAGGAATTGGTCGATCGGTCAGGAACAGGGTGATGGTGAAGAACATGAAGAGGGAGAGCAGGGAAGATGGCGGGGCTCAGCCGGCGGTGTGGTGGCGCTCACGACGGGGAAAGGCTAAGATCGGGGACATGAGCTGACTGAAGAGAGAGAGAGAGACAAGAGAGAGAGATTAGAAAATATTATTGTAATAGAATATTAGGAGTCGCACTATTCTATAGGATGGGTGTGGCTTGTCCTCCAAGACAAGGATGGCATGAGTATAAATTGTAATAGATCTAGGGGCATAGTGAAAGACTAACTAACTAACCTCTAACTAATTCTAACTAATTTCTAACAAATTGCTTAACTAGTAACTAATCAATAATTTAGGACCAAACGATCAACTAACCACTTAATGATTAGTAGCTAATCCTACTAGTTAGCATTTAACCAAACAATTAACTAACTAACAAAGATCATTCCTATCAGAAGCATAAGCTATAGTCCAGATTTCAAACTTGTTAGACAATTGATAAATCATAATAATTTCGAAAATGATCTTATAAATTGAACTATTGTTTTCAATAGTAACTTTAAATTTAGGAAAATGGTTTATAACTCAAAAAAAATAATACAAAAATTTTCAAAGGTAGTAATCCGGATTTACGGTAGTTACAAATCTACCCCCCTTACAAAAATTTCGTCCTCGAAATTTCAAATAGTACAATATATACTATTAGAAAAACCAAATACGGATACTTAAAGGCAAATATAATTTAATCATAAAATTCGAGTTTAAGTACGAATAGAAAAATCACGATACTTATAGACGAATGAAGTTAAATATTTTTATAAGGTGATAAAATGGTGCGTCATGATTAATCTCCAATGTGATCAAGTGTAAATTCGTGACCTAAATTCCATAAAAATTTTGTAGACATAACTAGTACGGCTATGTCCGAAGTTCAAATCATTTCAGCTCAATTTGTAAAACATGAAAAATTTAAACATAAGTGAAAATTCAAGCGTTTAGAATCGATCCAAAATATATTTAACTCGTTTTAAGGCACCAGTTGATCAAAATATTTCAGAATAAAATTGAGGTCATATGCATGGTCAAAACGGTTTATGCATGCCAAGAAACAATTAAATTTGAAACATTAATCATGATTAATTAAGATTTGGTTAAAAAAAAGACTAACGGGGTCATAAATGTTAAATACAATCAGCATAGGAATGAACGACTAAGACTAATAAAACCAGAATTTGAAAACTTGACTTGTCTATAGTAAGCAAGATCAAGTTCTAGAATTTCTATGAAGCATGATCAAGGAAAAATAAATGGTTTAGACACGATTGTGATTAAGGTTAAAATCATTCAGGAGTAAAGGCTGATTATCTAAGTATGACCATTATCAAGGTAGACATGATCATAATATGATCAATTTAGTTTAGGTATGCTCAAAATGTAATCATAACGAAGAGAATCCAAAAATCGTCAAGACATGATTAAATCAATATCAAAATCAAGGCATGATCAATATTTGAAATAAATATGGCCACGATAAAAATCCCATAAATATACTATAAAGAATCATCTAAATATGGCGTAGTTATCAGTGAAGTCTAGTTTATGCTTTTATTGTAAACAAGATAGTAAATATAAGGACAGGAGAAAATCAAATCATGATTTAGAAAATCACACGACAATTTAGGAAAATCAAACATTGGTTATATGGTAGGATATGCATGAAAAAAATAAAATAATTTACAACCTAATTACCCTCAAATCAATCACAACTTCTACAATCTATAACTCCTTCAAAACTTATTACCCATTTGCCTACCCATGATTCTCTTAACCATCCCAGCAAATGTCTATTCCAAGGGTACCTAAAGTAACCTATGTAACCTATCTAGGTTTCTTCCCGCATTTCTATATAGCTACCAACCCTATACATATATACACATATACACATTATTCATGATTATATATCGACTATCTATACATAGCTATCAAGTTATGCAACCATCAACAAAAGTTATACCATCACAAGAGTTGAATCATGAAGGAGATTAGGTCAATGGAAATTGAAATGATAGCCCTAATGAGTTCTAGAAAATGAGGTAGACGTTTCTACATGGAATACATGGTACTAGAAATGAGTTCTGAAACTTGGAGCAACATTAAAACTTGAGTAAGACCAAGTTTAAACAATTCAAGAAATTCTGGTAAATTTGTCAATGACGATAAAAGGTCAAACAGGAAATCATGAATATAGTCTCAATAGTATCCAGGAACCATACATATCCGAAGTCACTTCGCCTAGAGTTCATGCCCTGCCAGTGTAGTATACATCTAGCTGCAATGAACCTTTTGTGTCCATGACTCCTATAATGATAGATTACTGAATATCCTATCAACTTTATCCAGGATTGTCGGAACAATTCAAGAGGTCAAAATAATATGAATTTAGGACATAGCCTCAATAATATCCAAAAATCTATGGATACCTAGAATTACTTCGACTTAGAGTTTATGCCTCGCGCCAGTGCGTAGCTGACTGCAGTGAACTCGTGGTCTCCATAATCCAGATAAATGACTGCAGTACGCATCTGCCACGCCATAGTAGGTCGTCGAATATTTTCTCAACTTTGTCCCTAGGAATTCTAAAAGAGTTTATAAAAATTCAACATGAGTGTTAAAAGTTCTAAAAAGAAATGAAGTAAGTATTTGTTCTCTGACCTTACTCTATTGAATGAATTGATGACCTAGACTTGTGGATTTGATCAAACCTGACTCTGACTAATATAAATAATACGATTTCAAATTGAGGGAAAGAGCTAGTGAAAAATATTTCTGCCATTAGATTAATACTAAGAGATATTGACCTATATCGGAATTATTTTGACAAAATAATTCCTTATGGTCAATGAAATGTTTGAGAAACTAAACAGACAAGTTTGAGCTAAGCAGTTAGTCTAGGGCTCCAGAATATTTGAATTGATCAAGAAAATCAGATTGAAGTAGTTCAATAAAATCATTAAAGGAATTTGGAGGCTTAAAAAATTAGTTACTGATGAGAGGTTGGCTAAAAAAATAGGAGTCAACTTCTAAAATAGTAATTTGGCCTAGTCGCTAAAGACTTCAAAAATCAATAGGAAGATAATTCTCTGAAAATCGAGGATATCACTTAGCCACCTATGAGAAAATATTAATCATAGCACACATATTATATACATATATATAATCAAGCAATTCGGCCTAAGCTGTGATTGAACATTCCTATATCGCAGGTTCCCAATGGTACTCTAATCCTAGGCACCATTGGACTGACCTGTATAGGCCACTACTAAAAACATGTCACGACCCGCTCCCGAATAATCGGTTACGAGTCGGACACGCCCAGCCTACGTTGGGAGATACAACGTAGTAAGCTGTACTAAGTATATAATATTTCCAAGTCACATCATGAAATCATATCACAGCATCTAAATACGTGCTAACCAATATTACAAATCACCATGTCTATAATATAAACATCAAATTTAAAGGTAAACATGTACAACAAAGTTCCAACCCATCACTAATCTCCTCGTAGCCTCCAGGCTAGCAAAATATCAACCCGTCCTGCCACCCATAAAGCTATGGTAGAAAGTCCCGATACCTGCAACGTATCCTGTCAGGAAAAGAGCAAAGTACAACCCCGACAAGAAGCTCTAAACAATGTAAACTGAAATGCATGAAAAAAAATCATAATATGAACTATGGTACAAGACAGGAACATGAAACTATGGTACAGGAATAACAATGAAACTATGGTACCGGATCCAGAAACAATGAACTATACTATCAGTGTAACATGTATTTGAAATAACTATCAGAGTATGTGATCGGCTGGGTAAATAATGAACAGTGAACAATGAACAATGGTACGGCTTAGAGTCTCACGTGCACGATGTGAGACCTAAGCTATTAGTTAATGCCTAGCTAAAATAGGATTGGTCACATATTTGTAGTATTTTCCCACCCCAATGTACGAGTAAAGAACATTGAACAATGAACGATGAACGGTGAACAATGAACAATGAACAATCGTGTGTACAACGTGTCAATATGAGAACATGAAGCAAGACAAAAATACAGAGTAAAGGTTCGAGTCGGTGTACTTGCCTTGTTTTGGTAGCTCGAGAATAGAAGAGTATAAATCTAAAAGTCCACCTAGATATTTGGGCATAAATAGGTTAGAATCTAATCACTGGCATTATCCATCTATTTGCTAACAAGCTAACTCGATATTTAAAATATTCTAGCTAACTATATATACTAGCTAACAATAGTTTTTAGAAAAAATTACTCTAGCTAAATAGCCATTATAAATATACTAGCTAACTATTATATATTAGCTAATCTCTAGAAAATGTATCCTAGTTTAATAAAATGATTACTAATAACATTGCCTTAAACTAAATTTTTAGTAAAAATTATTTATCAAAAGATACTGGAAATAAAATGCTAGCAAAACAAATTTTTAGTAGAACACTTAATAAAAATACCTTGAAGTATATTTAGCCAAATCATTTAATATCCTAGAAAATAACTGCTAATTATGATACTTAAAACTAAATATTAGGAACAATTTTATAATGAAATATATATATTAACCAAACATTTACCAAACATTATTAGAAACATTATTAACTATAATGACAATAGAGTAATAATAATAATAAAAAGAAAACTAATACTTAGCAATTAGTACGTATAGCATAACTTGGGATCTGGACCCAACTTAGTCATTTAAATGGCTTAGCCTAATCCTCAAAATTACTTTAATAGAAATTCCTAAAATATTCTTACTGGCCGCAGCCCAATCCCACATTCATTAATTAAAATATACACAATCTTCTTTCAAAATATTATTTTTCCTACAACTTATAAAAATCAAAAGTAAACAATTCAATGGGCTACCAGCCCATCAACCCTAAAAATCGAAGCCCAAGCTAACTATTAAACATCCAATGGCCTAACCAAATGGGTTTTTAATACCCAAAAACATTCCAATGAGAGAGAATATCCTCTCTCTCAATTGCCAGCAGCCACAACTGAGAAGAAAACGAGTAGACGAGGAAGAGAAGGAGAGAGCGAGGGGTTCGGAGAGGAGCTCACTCTGAGGTGGTCGACGACGAGCTTAGGCGGCGATGCTGTCAGATCCTGCAAGGTTCACCGGAAAAGCAGTAGATCCGGGCTCGACGAGGCACGACGAGGCGGAGGACGGCGGCAACACCAACTGGAACCCGGCGATCAACGAAGTGGCTCGGCACAGTGATGTCGAACCTCGACGGCTCCTCGGGGTCAGCTCAGATCTAAGACGAGGACGCGGATCTGATCGATCCGGTGGAGAAAAACCTTCGACGAGGCGGCGCGGTGAGGCCAGGCGGCATCTTCGATTTGGCGGTGGCGCAGAAACTCTCAGAAAAGAAATCGAGGTTCGTCGGGGACGACGGCGAGCACGGTGATGATGCTGAGGTCAGGTGAGAACTTCTTGACTTTGGGATGGCTGTGTTTGTGGTGGTCGGATCAAGTTGTTCTGTGGAAGACTGGCGGTGTGTGGAGACGGAATATGGCCGGAGTAACGGTGGTCCGGTGAGCGACAGTGGAGGAATTGGTCGATCTGTCAGAAACAGGGTGATGGTGAAGAACATGAAGAAGGAGGGCAGGGAAGATGGCGGGGCTCGGCCGGCGGTGTGGTGGCGCTCACGACGGGGCAAGGCTGAGCTCGGAGACATGAGCTGATTGAAGAGAGAGAGAGAGAGAGATAGGCAGGAGAGAGAGATTAGGAAATATTATTGTAATAGAATATTGGGAGTCCCACTATTCTATAGAAAGGGTGTGGCTTGTCCTCCAAGACAAGGATGGCATGAGTGTAAATTGTAATAGATCTAGGGGCATAGTGAAAGAGTAACTAACTAACCTCTAACCAATTCTAACTAATTTCCAACAAATTGCTTAACTAGTAACTAATCAATAATTTAGGACCAAATGATCAACTAACCACTTAATGATTAGTAGCTAATCCTACTAGTTAGCATTTAACCAAACAATTAACTAACTAACAATGATCATTCCTATCAGAAGCATAAGCTACATTCCAGATTTCAAACTTGTTAGACAATTGGTAAATCATAATAATTTTGAAAATGATCTTATAAATTGAACTATTGTTTTCAATAGTAACTTTAAATTCAGAAAATGGTTTATAACTCAAAAAAAAATAATACAAAAATTTTCAAAGGTAGTAATCCGGATTTGCGGTAGTTACACCTGGTTACCACGGTCAGGAATTCATACTGAATCTGACTAGGTTAATGACTAGATCGATCAAGTAGTTCATATAGAGAGGTATTCCGGCTACAAGTAATTCCGTTATCTGGACTCCTTCTCTTATGGACTTGTAGCCTGCCGACAAGTAGGGCACATTTCCAGCCTACTGTCATGTGGGACACTTCATAAAACAAGTAATATGCACACTGTCATGTGTTGCACCCCCAAGTCACCTAATAACTCTTTTAGGGTACATTTGTCTTCTGGGAGATGTACCCACTATTATATGTACATGGGATACATTTGTCTCCTGGACGATGTATCTACAATAAATCCTTGTAACTTGTGTCTGGATAACCTGGATAGTCTGCAGGGCTTGTAGCCATAGGGATATCTCATTGCATCTTGCTAGTAACTAGGCTTGTGATAACCCTAGTTAGTTTAAGTATCAAGCCGTACTTCTTGCTTGGCCGTGAATGTTGGATGGAGCCCCATCTTGTCTAGTCTTGCCTTGATCCAGTACATGGCTATCTCATGACATGCAAGTGTATGCTTTACCTTATCGATAATTGGTTAGAGACTAAGTTTTGTTCAGGTGAAGGGTTACAACCCCGGTCCTTATTTGGTTTACGGGTTATAATTTGGTTACCGGAATAGTCCTTTAGTTATCTTATCGTTTATCATCCTGTTTTCTCTAACCATGTTTTCTCTAACTCGTGTTTTTTGTTATTTCATTTATGTTCTCATCTGCTAATGTGCTAATTTTAGTTCTTAAGTGAAGCCTCCCTTATGGTACTTGCTCTTTCTGGGGTCTGACCCAGCTGATTTTGTATGGACAGATTTCGGAGCAGCACCCGAGGATCTTCCAGCCTTTCTGCCAGATGGTGACCACTAGAGAAAACCCTAGCAACGAGTGAATTTTATTTTGCTCTCCCGCTCTATTGTAAAATTATTCTTTTGAGGCGTTTAGCCGTCGAGCAAGTGTTAGCTCGTGTTGAATACTTATATTTCTTGTCTGCCTACGGGCTGTAACATGATTAACAAATCCTAGGGTTGATCATGTATGACTGAAACTCTTGCTAGTCCTCATATTTTGTACGACTAGCTTCATGATCATCTGTAAATAAAATGTATGGGACGCCTTACTATTGATTATCTGATGGTCTAACATCTTGTAACTATTATTACTTGCTTGAGATTGAGACATTAGGCTTGTTCTTGACCATAAAAGACTGATGGCTTGTAGATAAACCCTCATACATCTAGACAGTCGTGACTGTATATGGAGGTGGAATACATTTCTACATACGTAGCAGGCTGTGTCTGCTCCCGCTCTCCAGTATTCTGGATCTGGGGCGTGACAAGCCCCCCTCCTCACCCCCAGCCGCCCTCACCCCCTGGCCCCCCCACAGCCACCCCCACTCACCACCCGACCATCCGCATCCCCCCAGCCCCCACCAAATCTGGGGGGGCAGATTTTAATTAAAATTTAGCGACGTTGTGAGGAACGTCGCTAAATTCATCTCTATTAGCGACGTAGTGGCAATGTTTAGCGACAAAAAGCTCATTTAACTAATATACGTCGTTGGCACGTCGTAATTTTCGCTGCTAATAACGACGATTAGCGACGTTTTAACTAACGTCGCTAAATTACGTCGCTAATATAGTAGATTTTAGTAGTTATGTGCTGAAGCGACTGGAGGGTTGGCAAGCAAAAAATTTATCCTTCGGAGGCAGACTTGAGTTGGTTCGTACAGTTATACACTCCCTTACAAACTTCTGGTTACAATCAACCTTGCTTCCTCTTTAAACCATAGACAAGATAGAGAAGATGTGCGCTGATTTCGTCTGGAGACATGGCATTCATACCATATCATGGCAAGAGTTATGTCGGCCGAAGGATGAAGGAGGAGTTGGATCCTACGCTCCTTACGCACGATGCGCAAGGTTGCTGGTTGGAAGCTAGCTTGGCGATTCCTTCAACATGGATCCTTGTGGGCGTCTTGGTTAAGGAATTGGTATCTAAAAGAGGAGAGCTTCTGGACGTACCAGCCCACCAACAACGAATAGATCCCTTTTAAATATATCCTGAAGATTCGAGCAGAAATTAGCACTAAACTTGTACGTAACCTTAAAGATGGCAGGAGTATGGATTTATGGTTGGATCCCTTGCTCTTGCATAAAGGGTTATTAAAATGGGTCGGGGATCATGCTGCATCTGAAGCTTTCAAGAAGACTAAGGTCGCTAGCATAATTGATGGGTAGCTACATGGGCGATAGGGGGCCACCGGTATGAGAGTACGCTGCGGCCGCACATCCAACAGGTCCCCATTGATCCCGTCTTACAGGCGGACAAGTGGGGATGGAAAGACACCCCCACGGGAGAGTTCAGCACTCATACTGCATTCTACCAGGCCCGAGTTCCTGACGCCAAATGGGAGTTCGCCGATATTATCTTGTGCAAGCAGGCCGCACGCAAGACCCCGCTTTGTTTATATAAGCTGACGCGGGGTCGACTACTCACCATAGATAGGCTTGACAGGTTTGGGATCCTCCACGCTAACAGTAGCTGTGTTTTGTGCCGGCAACAGGACGAGACCGCCAGGCATCTCTTCTTTGATTGTGCGGTCGCCAGAGAGATTCTGCGGACGCAGGAGCTGAAGTTAGGAGCAAATCTTCCTAGAAATGTGGGGTACGAGGAAGTGGTTAGATACATCTTGAACGGCAAGCACAGGGGGCTGGAGTGGTACACCGAAGCAAGAATAAGGCTAGCAGCAGCTGTCTGGCACGTTTGGAGAGTGAGTAACGCTCGAGTCTTTGAGTGTAAATACAACTCGATTAGAGGGTTGGTTTTTAACATCGAACAAGATGTTACACGTATGAGGTTGCCAAAGGGCACCAACTAAGTGTATGTTTTCTGCATTTTAGTAAATTAATTAGCTTTTCCAATATATATATATTGGACTAATCACACAATAAAACGTTCACACTTATTTCGGACCCACATCTGCTCGTATGGAAGACCCTAACCAAAGAAGTTTTTGTTTTGCGCACACGGCTGGTAGCTATAGTGGGTCAGCGTGCTCAATCAGTACGGAGTATAATTTATATTAATATTATATATAGCCGACCCACAAGTTGACTAGCTAGTTTGATGCAATGTGATGATCAGAGAAATGAATCATTTGAAGAATAAGCAATAATGATTGTAGACTTTTTGTGTAGAGGAATTAAGTAGCTTGCGGAGACAAAGAGAATAGAAGGGAAATCACATTGTGGACTTATCAACGAGCGTATAGTTTTCTACTGTTGTAATGATCTTTCGACTTTCAATATAGCTTCAAATTGTATTTATACAATGGGAGTTGCTATTTTGACCGTGGTTCTAGTCCGTCAGTCAGGTCTCGGACTGTTGTAATGATCTTTCGACTTTCAATATAGCTTCAAATTGTATTTATACAATGGGAGTTGCTATTTTGACCGTGGTTCTAGTCCGTCAGTCAGGTCTCGGACCTCTATTAGAAGGGGGGGGGGGGGGGGGGGGGGGGTTTCCGGGATTTTCGAATGTGTGTCCGAAACATGCAGAGGATGAAACGTCGGTGCAGACACAGTCGGGAACAACCTCCCCGAGCTGTCAAAATATATTTTTCCTTGTACAATATACCCCGAGCTGTCAAAATATATTTTTCCTTGTACAATATATGGCTACCCGCATTGGGTGGATTTAATTTCCTTAATTCTTACTGATGACAAAGACTAGTCTTTCTTTCCTTCTTGAAAAGAAAAAATAAAGAATATTGTCTCCTTTCCGTGCATTAGACAGACATGGTTTCTTGGACAATCTTGTTAGCTGTGAGTATGCTCAGAAACCAAAAGTTAAATTTCCCACCATCTTCTAATAGTCCCACATCGGCTAGATGTGTGGAGTAGAGTGTGTATATATTGGTTTAATTCTTTTGCTCCATTAAAATTTTGTGTGGTAGCCCCATGGGCCACGTGTGCGCCGCCGCCGCTGGACTCGGCTCTGTGTAACCCGTGCGGATACGTGCTCACATCAGCGATTTCTATCCCTATATATTGTGAGCCCCCATCTCCTTCTTCTCAAAAACAATGATCTTGATCTTTCTGAAACTCTCACAAATTCTGTTCTTCGTTTTTTGCTCTGGACAGAACTAAGTCGGTGGTCACTCTCTACGTCGTGTGCGACAAAGAGATTTCGGTGGAGCGAGAAATTTACCACTATGATCGTTTGGACACAGTCTGCACATAGATCCGAACTAACTCTTAGGACAGTGCTACGTGCGTAATTTTTTCGGAGATTGGTAACCTTTAATTTAAATTTTATTTTTTTGCTGATTCTAATAAAGAAAAGTGAAAAAAAAATCCAACAATTATTATATATGTGAGAAAAAATAAAGAATATTGTCTCCTTGCCATGCATTAGACAGACATGGTTTCTTGGACAATCTTTTTTCAACCATGCATAGATAAGCATCCACCTACTGATTATTGCCTAGAAACACTAGCTGTAATGAACTGCCTCTTGCTAAACGTTAAGACAGTACTAAGACTTTCGTACAATACCAAACTACAATAATTGCCTAAATTGAGTCGACCTCCACAAATGAAATGAACTGAGGGAGACAAATATGTTATTGTCTTCTTAGTCAAGAGTTAGGTCACCTCCAATGGAAGTCTCTCTCATATTTTTATGATAGAAATTCATTTTAGAAAAAAATAAAAAATAATTCTAACCATGATTTTTATTCGAATTTCTATCTCATGTGACGGTGATGTCCGGTGGAGAGTTTCTATGATGATTTGTATATGTAAAAAATCTTATAAAAAAATTTCATCCTTCATACCAATTAATATTTTTCTTTCTTTTATTTGTTGTCACATACGATAGAAATGGATAACCATTGAATAACTTTTTCTATGTGTGCAATTTCTATATAGAAACTTTATCCGTCAGAATAAAACTTTTCTTAAAGTAAAATGACAAGTAGGATTCAATTTTAGAAATCTCCATTGGAGATGACCTTAGTTATAAAATGGTATCGAAGAGATTCTTATTCATAGGATTTGTGACGTTTGGTTGTTTAATTGTCTACGAGACATAAACAATGCAAACAATATTCAACAAGATATCCATATTATATCATCAATAACCTTAGAGCTAGACCAGATTATGCATCATTTTAAATTTCATGCATGCCTCACTTATTTCAGCATATTTTTAAGTAGCTAATATTGATGTCAACAAGGAAATTTTAATCAGACGGGGGCAAAGCTCTGCTCGAACGTGCAATATTAATCCTACTTTCAAGTTTGAGGAGAACATAAATTTCAATCAGACAGTGGAGCTTGGAGTTTTCAGGTTCAAGAATTCTTTCTATGCAACTAAGTCCAAAAACTCATTGTCACTACTAACAGTAAATGAGTCAATCAGAATTTGTTCAGTCCATTGTATCTTCTTACAAACCATGTCTTACACATAATTTAGTTCACGCGTAAACAAACAGCCTTAAGTCTTGAGATTTGAACAATAGATTTGAGAATATATTTTAAGATTTAGAAAGGGAAGAAAAAAAAAAGAAAGATAAAAGTTTACTACTAATGTTAGACATGTTGTTCCCGAAACAGATCTTTAGATGGAAATTTCGATCTCTTACTTCCAGAGAGACGAAAAATTCGTTCTCCTAAGAGAGATGAAAACTCGTTCTCAACCGAATTTGATGCAACAAAGATGAATATTCGTTCTCAACCGAAGTTGATGCAACGAAGATGAATATTCGTTCTCAACCGGAGTTGATGCAACGACTTTGCTGGGATGATAAAGTTCACCGTTGCTCAAAGCAAGTTTCGTCCTATTGCGATCTGCTCCCAGGAACCAGCAAGTTCGAAAGAACTTCTGGAATGCTCGCTGTCACCTCCTTTCACGAACTCGAACAACTCCAATGACAGCGGCAGCATAACTCTCTTCGTCTCTTTATTTTAGCGTAAGTCATCAATGAAGGCACGAAGAGAGTATTTATAGAGAAGGGCCAAAACCCTAATCCTAATTCTGGTCGTAACTGATCGCAAAAAGATAGGAGCGAATGATGGAAAGATATGAATGAATTAAATTCAAATCTCACAAAATATGGATCTGAATAATTGACTCAATCTTTCCATAACCACTCAGACCTTCCAATCAGCCACATCGAGCGCCACCACTACCAAAATAAGTCATATTGGCGACTAGTTTAGCGACTCCTATTTAATACGTCGCTATTTTTTGTGTATTTAGCGACATTACAAATCTATATCGCTGAACGTCACCATCAGGAACGTTTAGCGACATAAAGCGACAAGCATTATGGTTTGGAAAGCAGATGTCGTGGTCTAGTCGCAAATGTCGTTGTTTTGTTTTAGTTAGCGATGTTTTGTGACTCCTCCTTCTTTTCATCGCCATATTTTTAGTTAACAGCGACGTTTAGCGACGTCTTTTCTGACGTCGCTAAAAAGTTTCATAAAGGGTTTCCGACCGATTGTCCTTTTATTTTTTTCACCAAAATTTTTTATCTCCCGCTCTCGTCCCCAAATTTTTCTTCACCTCCCCCTCTCGTCCCGTGGCGACCCCCTCCCCGCGGTGACCCCCTCCCCCTTCTGACATCCTCCTCGTCGCTCTGCCACTGCCGACCCCCTTTGCCCCCTGGCATGATAGTCCTCGTCACCGCTCCTCCACCGCCGACCAGACCATTCCCCTCCGCCGCTGCTCCAGCCCCGGCCACCCTGACCAAGGCAGGTAAACCCTAACCCTATCTCCCTTTTTCTAACGTGCTGACACAGACATGATACGCATAAACACTGCACGCACATACGCTGACACAGACATGACACACACAGACACGACACGCTGACACATACACTATAGTTGGGATGCCGTTATCATAATTTAGCCTTCTAAATAATGTTGGTGCCGCATAGAATTGTAAACTATGTGCTACTTATGTTTTAATTTCCTTCAACTTGTTTCACATTGGATTCTCGACCTATATATACATACATTGTCTTGTTTAATTTGAAGAATCGAGCTTTCCTACTGTAAGCTCAACATGTTCAATAAACGAACTCAGAATTAGGCTCTAGCATGACGAGTTAGGAACAAGTTATTTCGTTTAAATTGCCCACATCTGATTTTAGAATTATTTCATGGTAAGTGCTAGCTAGGTATAGAATATATAGTTATAAGTGCTAGCTAGGTATCACCAAGTATTTCATGGTAAGTGCTAGCTAGGTAAGTGCTAGCTTGAACGTCCCTATTAGCGACATATATAGCGACTGTTTACCTAATCTATAGGATATTACCTATTAGCTAAGGTATAGGATATTATGTCACGCCCCAGAATCAGAATACTGGAGAGCGGGGGCAGACATAGCCAGCTACGTATAACGGAATGGAATCCACACCGCTATACGGTCACGGCTGTCTAGATATGTGAGGGTTTCACTACAATCCATCAGTCTCTTAAGGTCATCAATTAGCCTATTGTCTCAATCTCAACCAACTAATAATAATTACATGATGTCAGACCACCAAATACACAATAGTAAGGCGTCCCATACATTATATATCCGGAATGATCATGAAGCTAGTCGTTACAAAATATGAGGACTAGCAAGAGTTCAGTCATACATGATCAACCCCCGGGGCTTGTCAATCATGTTACAGCCCGTAGGCAGACAGTAAGTAAGTACAATCGAGCTAACACTTGCTCGTCGGCTAAACGTCTCAAAAGAATAATGTACAATATTACAGTGGGAGAATAAAAGAAACCCACTCGATGCCCTGGTTATGCCTGGTGACCACCATCGGGCTGAAAAGCAGGGAGATCCTTTGGTGCTGCTCCGGTATCTGGCCATACAAAACCAGCTGGGTCAGACCCCAGAAAGAGCAAGTGCCACAAATGAGACTTCACTTAAGAATTAAAACCAACAAATCATTATCATTCAATATGTAAGAAAACAACAATAAGTAACACAGATTGAGGTTTGTGCACTACCAATGCACTTATCCCAATCAGTGAAAATAATTAAGTGAGGCATCATTGTCATACGATAACTGGAGAATCATGCTAAATAGAATATAGCTGGACAATATATGAAGAGAAGACGAAGATACTATTCCGAAAGCCAGGTTACAATCCTTAAACCAAACAAGGACCGAGATTGTAACCCTTCGCCTGAACAGAACTTAGTCTCTGATCATTTATTGCTAAAGGTGCCAATCATTAAGGTAAAAAGGAGAGAGTACAATGATAAAAGTGACAATGAAGAGTGCAATACGCTAGAGTGACAATAGAGTACAATCGTTATAGTAACAATCTGGAGTGACAATCATTATAGTGACAATTTGGAGTGACCATCATTCAATCATTCTGGTACAATCTTGTAATCAATCACTTCTAGACAATACTATACTGGACTAGACTCCATCCAAGCAATCACGGCCAATCATTGCCTACGGCTTTCTACATTAACTAACTAGGGTTATCACAATCCTAGTTACTAGCAAGATGCAATGAGATGCTCCAAGTAGTCACAGGCCCTGCAGCTATCCAGGTTATCCAGGCAATCAGTATAGTGACAATTTAGAGAGTACAATGCATTAGAGTGACAATAGAGTTCAGTCATTTAAGTGACAATGGCGGGTGCCCCACATATCAGTGGGCTGGAAATGTGTCCTGCTCGTCGACAGGCTACAAGTCCAAACATTTGCGGCCGGGATAACGGGATCACCTGTAACTGGGGAACATCTCTTCATGTCTAATGAATTACACTAGTCATTAACCTTAGTCCATTTCAGTAGGTACTCCTGACCGTGGTACTCAGGAGTCCCTGTCCTAGACATGATGCAAGACAGGACTGGTTTATTTATACAAACACAATCGTCCACGGTGTCCAGATTAATTATACAGGTCATGTCATGTCAGGTAGCCGTCGCAACAGCTATTCGAGATAATCATGTCAGGTTATCATGCCAAGTGTACTTGTCAGGAGTGCGCCACGGCAGGCCACTATCAGGTCATGTCAGGTTATTATGTCAGGAGTACACCACTGCAGGTCACTATCACGTCATGCTCAATTATCAATTACAAACATATCAAGTAAATTCGTGATTATCAAGTTCAAGACAAAAGGCGTAAGGATATCAATATACAAGGCTATAGAAGATCCAGGGTAATCAGGCTACGCTCAGGTCAGGCTACGCTTAGGCCAGGCTACGCTCAAGTCAGCGTACGCTTAAGTCAGGCTACGCTCAGGTCATAGCTCAGGTCAGGCTACGCTCCGGTCAGGCTACGCTCAAGTCAGCGTACGCTCAAGTCAGGCTACGCTCAGGTCAGGCTACGCTCAAGTCAGCGTATGTAAGACATACGCTTCCAAAAGGCAGCGTATGTACTCCATACGACTTCTCTTCAAGGCAGCGTATGAGGTCCATACGACTCCTCATCAAGGCAGCGTATGCAAGACATACGCCTCCAAAAGGCAGCATATGAGGTCCATACGACTCCTTGTCAAGGCAGCGTATGTAAGACATACGCTTCCAAAAGGCAGCGTATGCAAGACTGCGCTGCGCTAAAGAGCGCACGCAACTCAGTGGCACAAGCTAAAAAGCTCGCGCACTGCTCACTGTCTTCTCCAAATCAGCAGGAACTCCATGGTTGAACCCAAAGCTTCAGAAGTCCATAACTTGGTCAAAATAAGTCCAAATCCAACTTTTCAAAGGTCAAAATTGGGTAGAATAAAATTTTCTACAACATGGAACCATCAAAACTTGTAAACAAGGAAGTTTGATAGATCAAAACTACCAAAATTCAAAAATAACTAATTTCTAGATCTACAAAAATTAAAGCCTCAAAATGGAAAATGACAAGTTCTAATGTGTCTTAGAAACATGAGGAGAAGCTAATGGAACGATAAAAATAGGTTCTCTTGTGGAAGCAAGTTGCACTTGCCTAAGGGATGTTCTTGGTTGGTGGTGGGTTTAATGGAGAAGGAAGAAGAGTTAAGTGAGAAAGTGGAGGAGAGAGAAAAGTTAGATGGGTTATAAAGGGGGATGGTGGTGGTAGGTAGGGGGTTCACCCCTATGGTTCATAATGAACCAAGCAAACCAAACCAAGCCGAACCAACCCAGGAATAAACCAAGCCCAAATAAACCAATGAACCATTAAAACCAATTAATCTATCAATGCCAATAAAACCAAGCTAATGCAAAATAAACCAAGATAACTAAGCATGAATAAATAAAATATGGGTCCAAAACACGTATACGTACACTAAATACGTATCACGAATTTGGGACATTAATATTATCTGAAATTAAATTTACTTATGCCAAGCCTTTTGGGCCTATTAGAGTTATAGATTTTTTCGAATATCTAGTATAACACTGATTGCCTCAAAAGGCTTGCATAAGTAAGAGTGTATAGAGTGAGTATACTAGTAGATCGTAGTATCCTAGAGTGTATAGAGTGAGTATACTAGTAGTATATCGTAGTATCCTAGAGTGTATAGAGTGAGTATACTTGTAGTATATCGTAGTATCCTAGAGTGTATACAGTGAGTATCCTAGAGTGTATAGTGTAGCTCTCCTTCCCGAATTTTTTTTGAAATTTTTCTTTATTATTTATTTGATTAAAATGGTGATTTTAGATTTTTATAAATAATTATTTAGTTTATTATTACGGTAGATGACTTTAGCCATGGTTGAGTTTTGAAGTATCAAACGACTAGAAATCATGGCACGGACAGTGCAGTTGCGTGCTTTGACTAGTGTATTAGCCCTGGTAGAGAAGGCTGAACCATAGTGATGTCCTAACTAAAAAACAAGGCTAAGTTGTGGCATGACCATTATAAATAGTTTAATTATTAATTATTAATATTATTTGACGGTTAGGAGACCAGGTTGTACCAAACTAGCCCGGACTAGACCCGTACCAAGCCCAAGCCCAAGCCCATGTAGTCCTGCGGGACGTCCAAGGGCATTCGTGTTGATGTATTTTGGTATGGTGGTATAGACACCGTTATTAGTTTATTGAATTTTGTTATTATTATTATTATTTTATTGAGGTTATTATTATATAATATTAGTATCATTATTGGTTATATTTTTTGTCAAAGAAATGTTATAATATATATATTCATATTTATATAAATAGGTCCTATACTAGAAAAAGGGGTATTTAGAAATTTAGGATTTTATTGGAATATTTAGTTATCCCCAGATATGTATAAATAAATAGATATTACCTATGTGTGTATGCGTATGTATATATAAAAATATATATTAAACGTGTATATGTGTGTGTATATATATATATATATATATATATATATATATATATATAATATATATATATATATATATATATATATATATATATATATATATATATATATATATATATATATATATATATATATATATTATACATGTGTGTATGGATATACATATATATAAATAGATATTATATACATGTATAAGTATTTGTATATATAAATGTATACGTATAAAGGTGTGTGTATATATATACGTACGTGTGTGTATATACATATATATACATATTGTATATAGAAATAAGAAAAGAAAAAGGAAAGCAAAGAAAATAGAATAGCCTAGGCCAGCCCGGCCCACCCCAGCTGCTAACAATTCCCCACAGTAGCATTCCCTCAGCCAAACCACAGCCATGGCCAAATCCCCTAAACCTCGAACCCACATGCCCAAATCCCAGCCTGATCTCAGCCCAGTCCAGGCCGGCCCAAACAGGCCAGCCCAGACCTGGCCCACAGCTAAGACATCCCAGCCCAGCCAGGCCCCCGCAGAGCTGCCAAGCCCGACCCTCCCTTGGGGATTAAACCGAACGACCTGTGTATATGTTCATAACGAACATGAGAAAAGTTCGGAACAGAAAACCCTAGAACTCCTGTAACACCAATAACCCAGCGCACCCCCACGCGTACGACGCCGTCCTGGGCCACCGCCGGCCGACGACAGAGCCATCGCGCGCACCCGAATACAGGGCATGACAGCAGCAGCAATGGCAGCAACTAAGCATTTCTTGAGGTACGTTTCTCCCTTATCGCCCAACGATTATTCGACCCGTAAAATTCTAATGATAGCCTAGTTGACCACCTACGCAACCTTGCAAATAGATTGATCTAGTTTGCTGTAGATCAATTATAGAAATTCCCGAAACTTCAGAAAAAACCATCGAAGAACAGAGTATTAAAACTGTTCTGGACCCCAATTTAGAAGGCAGTTCGTGGCCAACCTATTAACAGATTTCGAAAACTAATTTACAATAGTCCTAGACAACCAATAGGACACTGAAACCCAGTTTACGGAATTTGATTTCATCGACTACGTGCCTAGAAATCGGATTCCAAAATTTGGCGAAAAACTATTTTCAAATATTAAAAATCTAGAAAATATCTCCGATACAACGTGCGTCCCGCCAATCCGGGCGACATGGTCGCGAATCGAAAGCATCAAAAGGTGCGTAACGGCTTCGTGGACGTGTGGACTTTGACGGAATTCAAATTGGTCGCGTGTGCGCGACGAATTTGATGCGTATCCGTCAAAATTTACCGTATCGGTCTCTGTATAAATTTCCCAATTACTTTGTGCACGCTCGTCAGATCGAGATGAAACTTGCGCCAACAGGACCGTATCTTTATTCTGGTCCTGTATGCCAAGTTTGGTCCGATTCTGAGACAGTTGATCGGATCACCGTTTTGTAGGTCCCACGGTCCGATTCAATGGGTGATTTTGTGCACGTCCCGCCGGAATCTCACTTTGGACATACGGTTGGATTCGTATCGAAAAATCGAATTCGTAAATATATAGTTTGACGACTTTAGAGACCATTAACTCTGGCACGCTTTTCGGTTCAAAGCGGGTCCAATGGCGGACATCTTTTTGTCTGAAATTACC